>JZKD02S0134638.1:591354-617008 GCA_000966675.3 Picea glauca
GGGCGGGGGAGTCTTCTCACAATAAAAACCTTATTTCTATGATTTTTTTTTCCGCGAGCCTTGTTTTTTTCTTATCAAGTGAGCCATTTGATCTCTACTTGTTCTTGAATACCCACTTGCATCCAATTAGTTTGGTTACAAATAAAGGTTCCACTAACTTCCATCTCTCATTCTTGATGAGAGCATCATACTCCTTCTTCATGGCTTCTTTCCATTCATCAAGAGAAGTGTCTTCTTTAATGGAAGCCGTTTCATGGTTTTTAGATAAATTCAACTCAGAATCACATGAGACATCCATGTCATCTACATCACCTGAGTTTGAATTATCTACATTACCTCAATATTTTCTTGAGGACATTTTAGTTCTTGTCATTCCAACCTCATTAGGATGAACACTTTCAAGTGTTTTAGTGAGCCACTTTGGTTGACCTTTCTAAGGTGGTCTAGGTTGCTCAACTAATTGAGATGGTGCCAAGTTCTAATCAAGAATCTCATTTTCAATCTTCTCTATCACTTCATGCAACTATACTTCAGGTTTAGATGAAGTTGTAGGAACTTATTCATGAGGGGAAGATGGTGCTTCAAAATGACATTCTAGAGATTGAACCAATATAGGAATCCTCCCTTCAATACGTGGAATCGCATCATCAAATTCATGATATTTATTTACATGAGTGAATCTGTCTAGATGATCAAGCTTCCTCTCAAAAACAATTTCTCTTGGTGGATTCAATAAATATCACATCTATGGAAAGGACGACCTTATTTTTTTTCTCATCATAAGTATGATACTCTTGGTGTTATTTGAGTTACCCAAGAAGATGCATTTCCGACTCCTGGCAACACGTTTTCTTCTTTTCTCCTCAATAATAAAAGCATTGCAGGTAGAACCAAAGACTATGAGATGCCTCACCAAAGAAATGTTGCCATACCACACTTCATATGTAGTATTTTTTTTAATACCATGAAATGGACACATATTTTTTACATAAAATTCACATAGAATCGCTTCATCCCAAAACATTAATTTAACATTCTCGACAATAATCATGGAACAAACCATATTTAGGAGTTTCTTGTTCATTCATTAAACTACACCGTTTTGTTGGGGATTTATAGAACTATGTTTTTATGTTTGATCAATTATTAGCGAAGGTATATTTCAAATTCATTAGAAGTGTATTCTCTTCCACAATCATTGCAAAGAGATCCAATATGATACTAAGCTTTATTTTGAATCGATACATGAAAATGTTTAAATGTTCCAAAAACTTATGATTTGTCTTTCGGAAAGTACACCCAACATATCTTGGTATAATCATCGCTAAAAGAAATGATTTATTTATTTCCATTTGCATAAGGAACATGCATATTGACACACAAATAATAATGAATCAATTCAAGTTTTTTTCATGCTCTATAAGTAGAATCATGGAATGGTGGTTTGATATGGTTTCTAAGGATACGAGCATCACATTGTTTCAATTTCTTAGGGATAGTAGGAAAAATAGAAACACCATTCTTTCTCAATAAACAAAAACAATCATAATTGATATGACCAAATATAGCATGCCATAAAATCTAGATGACATAATACCTTCATCATGATCATAGAGGTATGCAACATTTTTTGTATAGGAAGATGTCCCATTCAACTTCAACAGTTTTAAATCTTCCATTTCAGTCATAACAAGAATGTTATCAGAATCCTTTTGTATTTAAAATTTTCCACCGACCATGTGAATAGAGTCTCCTTTTTGTCTAATGTGCAGAAGGGACAACAAACTTCTTTTCATATTAGGAAGATAGATCACATTATGCGGACAAAAATATGGAAATCCAAGAAACTTGTGTCTAATGGTGCCCATTTCGGAGGGTTAAAGGATGAACTTGTTTACAAAATACATGATGTCATCTACATTGTCATTGAAGTCTTTGAAAGAGTCTATTCGGAATGTTATGTGACAAGTTGTGTCTGTGTTAAGAAGATAAGAATCTTTCCAAGGAGTATATGTAGTTTTAACTAAATCTTTTTTTACTCATATATTGCAACGGGGAACAATGTAATAGGAAGATTCATGTGGATTACATTTTGTTTTTTTCAAAGATTTACCTTTGTCCTCTTCCTTATTTTATTTTTCTTCTTTGATCTTACCCCACGGGAATTTGCAGTCATCTGGTTCATGTGACCCATTATTTTTGTAGTGGGTACGATGAATCTTGGATCTATCACCTTGGTTTTTTCTACCACCCATGCCTCTAAAAATATTTATTCCATGTCGACATCCTCTTCTGTTGCTTTCTCTTCTAGAAGCATCATGTTGTTTTCTCTTGTCTTTTTGAGCAAGGTAAGCAGTCTCACCAGTTGAAGGAGATGAATTCTTTCAAAAGTCTTTCTCACGTTTTGAATCTTTCTTCACCAACTTGTCAAATGTGATGGATTTCATTTAACCACTTTCTTGGAGCGATTCAAGGTAGTGAGAGTACTTAGAGTAGAGGGCATTAATGAAGTCCATTAGAGGGAGATAAATGTTCATTCGAGTGGCTTCAATGTCATGCATTATGGCTTTGATTTTTGTTCTTCTCCCTTCACAACAAAGACTTATGGTTGAGACATGAATGCATTCTCTTTCATGTCTCCATTAAAAAAATAATTCTTCACATCCATTTGATGAATTTTCCATACATTTTTTTCTTCCATGGAAAATAGAGTGTGAACAATATCCCATTTTTTTGTGGGGAAAAAAGTCTCCTCATAATCAACACCTTCTTTCTGTTCAAATCATTTTTTTGTGGGCCTTGCTTTGTGCTTGTCAAGTAAGCCATCTGATATGTAATTTTTCTTGAATACCCACTTGTATCCAATTCCTTTGGTTCAAAATAGAGGGTCCACCAACTTCCATGTCCCATTCTTGATGAGGGAATCATATTCTGTCTTCATGGATTCTTTCCATTCATCAAGAGAAGTGACTTCTTTAAAGGAATTCGGTTCATGGTTAGTAGATAAATTCCACTCACAAGCACATGAGACATCCATGTCATATACATCACCCAAGTTTGAATTATCTACATTACCTCCATATTTTCTTGAGGACATTCTGGTTCCTGTAATTCCAACCTCATCAAGATGAACACTTTCAAGTTTTTTAGTGAGTCACTTTGGTTGACCTTTCTGATGTGTTTGAGGTTCTTCAATTGATTGAGATGGTGCTAAGTTCTCATCAAGCCTCAACATTTCAATCTTCTCTATCACATCATCCAACTAAACTTGAGGTTCAGATGAAGTGGTAGGAACTTATTTGTGAGGGAAATATGGTGCTTCAAAAGGAGATTCCGAAGATTGACCCAATATAGGGATCCGCCCTTCAATATTTGTAATCTCATCATCAAATTCATAATATTTCTTTACAGGATTGAATTTGTCTAGATGATGAAGTTGTTTCTCAACAGTTTTGTCTTTCTTGGTGGATTCAATAAATATCACATCTATGGAAAGGATGACCTTATTGTTTATCTCATCGTAAATATGAAACCCCTTTGTGTTATTTGAGTACGCCAATAATATTCATTTATGAATCTTGGAATCAAGTTTGCTTGATTTCTCCTTAGGAATCAAGGCATAGCAGGTAGAACCAAATACCCTAATATGCCTCATCGAATGAATGTGTCCATACCAAATTTCATGTGGAGTCTTTTTTTTAATAGCATGAGATGGACACCTGATTTTGACATAAGATGCACATAGAACCTCATCATCCCAAAACACCAGTTTAACATTCTCGAACAGCATCATAGAACAAACCATATTTAAGAATATCTTGTTCATTCATTCAACCACATTGTTTTGTCGGGGATTGTATGGAACTTTGCTTTGATGTTTGATTCATTGTTGGCGAACGTATACTTGAAATTAATTAGAAGTATATTCTCTTCCATTATCAATGTGAAGAGATCCAATATGAGACTAAGATTTATTTTGAATCCATACATGAAAATTTTTAAATGTTCCAAAATCTTATGATTTATCTTTTAGAAAGTACACCCAACACAACCTGGTGTAATCATCAATAAAATACATGATATATTTATTTCGATTTATATAAGGAACATGCATAGGAACACAAAAATCATAATGAATTGGTTCAAGTTTTATGCATGATCTTGAAGTAGAATCATGAAATGGTTATTTTCTATGATTTTTAAGGATACAAGCATCACATTGTTCCAGTTTCATAGGGATATTAGGGAGACTAGAAACATGATTCTTTATAAATAAATAGAAACAATCATAATTGATCTAATCAAATACAACATTCCACAAAATACTATATGGCATAATACCTTCACCATGATCAGAGAGGTATGCAACATTTTGTGTATGGGCAGATGTCCCATTCAACTTCAACAGTCTTCCATATTCCATTTCGGTCATAAAAAGCATGTTATAAGAATCCTTTCATATTTCAACTTTGTCACCTACCATGTGAATAAAGTATCCTTCTTGTATAATGTGCACAAGGGACAACAAGATTATTTTCATGTGAGGAAGATAGAGCACATTATGTAGAAGAAAATATGGGAATCCAAGAAACTTGAGTCTGATGATGCCCATTCCCGAGGGTTTGAGGCTATACTTGTATGAAAAATAAACTATATCATTTACATTGTCATTGGATTATTCAAAAAATTCTATTCAGAATGTCATGTGAGAATTTTCACCTATGTTAAGAAGCTAGGCATATTTCCAAGGAGTATATGTAGTGTTAACTAAATCTTTCGTTACTGCTATATTGAAATGAGGAAAAATGTAATGGGAAGATTCATGTGGATTAGCTTTTGTTGTTTCTGAAGATTTACCTTTTTCCCCTTCCTTATTCAGTTCGTCTTATTTGATATTATCCCACACAAATATGGAGTCATCTACTTCATGTGACCCATTCGTTTTGTAACGGCTACGATCAAGATTAAATCTGTCACGTTGGTTCTTTCTACCACCGCTGCCTCTAAAACTCTTTTTTCCATGTCCACATAATCTATTGATTTCTCCTCATCATGTTATTTTATCTTATCTTTCTAGGCAAGAAAATAAGTCTCACCAGTGGAAGGAGATGAATTCTTTCAAAAGGGTTTCTCACATTCTACCATTTTCTCCACCAACTTGTCAAATGTGATGAATTTCATTCGACTAGTTACTTGGAGCGATTAAAGGTAGTGAGGGTATGTATGGTAGAGGGCCTTAATGAAGTCCACGAGAGGGAGGTCAATTTGCAATCTAGTGGCTTCAATATCATGAATTATTGCTTTGATTTATGAAGATAAATCCATAGAGTCATCATTCTTCAACACTTGTTTGAAGAGCTTCAACATTAGTTGTATGAGTTCTAGTTCAAAATGTGCGTCCTACAGTTCAATAAATCTATTGAAGGCACCATAGGAATCACTAATGGAAGAAATATGATGCCTCATCTCCTCACTTACTATCACTGATATTATAGCATATGCCTTCTAGTAATTGTCTTCCCATATTTCACGTTCTTTGTTTGAAGTCGGAATGACTAGTTTTCTACCATGTATACTACTCTGTATGCTACTATTCTATTATGATACAACTTCTTAATCTTCTAGTTTTTCATCTTCTTCAATGATTTTTCTACTTTGAGCGACTGGTGCAGCTTCAGAAATCCCTTTCTATAGGTCATTGAAGAACATTGTGATTTTGATATTCCTATACTAAATTTTTGATCTTATTATACCATTATCTATAGTTATCCTTACCTATCAACACTATTTATCCAAGTGGATATTGGTGGCCACCCAACTATTCTAACTAGCTCAAAACAATTTGTTGCAAACTTACTATTTTTAGCAGTTTTTGGTTCCTAAACTTCTGGGGCCATTTTGAGGGCCTAAACAAATCTTTTTCATGACCGAGAACCTTAATCATATCTAGAGGCTTTGATTGATCCCCCTGAATGAATATAATCTTTGATACCTTTCCAACAATCTATCATTCACCCCAAATGGAGATCGTATGCCAAAGCTACGCCCCTGATAAGTTGATACACCAAACTTCCCAAAACAGGGTCCACAAAACTGTTGGTTTTCCATCTTCCGGGGTTAGGGTTTTCTATTTTATTTATGTTAAAAATTCCTTTGGATCCTCATTATAAAAATCATCTTCTTGTGAATGTGAGTATCTGTCACATCTCTTCTTAGAGATAAACTGCCACCATTCTAGCGAGTCTTTCACTATGTATTTCTACAGTTTTGTGCATTTCGCTCATTAAGAGAAGTTGTGTATTAATGTATATATGTGCCTCTTGTTATATATCTTATATATATATATGTTATATTATTGTATCTCTTGCAATACCTGTATATTTCTCTGTTATATTTCTTCTCTCATTTAGTGTCGAAAATAATTCGAATCAGTGGTATCAGAGCAAGTTGCTCTTGATCATTTTCTAGTGCATGTCCCTAACAAGGTATGAGTATAGAAATTTGGGCCTCAATCTTGTCTCTCTTGAAGATAATCTCTCTTGCATTCCAAAGAAACCCTCCATGTCAGAAGAAAAAAAAACGATGGAGAAAAAAATTCTATCAATATGCTGCTTGAGCAAGCTCTCACGCGACAAAGGGAAGAAATGATGGAGAATTTTCCCCACATCGTTCAACGCCTATCAATAATAGCAGGCACATCTTCATCAAGTTACCACCTTTGAAGAACCTCTCCTTTCAAGGTACAAGTCAATTTTGATATTCTTGTATTGGAAGGTGAGATAGATTTGGATGCCCTATAAAAATGGTTAAATCTGCTAGAAGGTTATTTCTCTTTTCATAATTTTTATGAAAATGAAAATATCACCTTCATACTCCTTAAGTCTCTCCCCCATGTCAAACATTGGTGGGAAACTTACTGGGAGTAAATTTCCATAGAGGGGTTTGAAATATATGGGATTGATCCCACCTGATATTTTTTTGTGGATGCGGTCAAGGAACAATATTACCCTGTTGGTAACTATGACAACGAATACATGAGATGGACCATACTGCAGCAAGAGAGGGGCCAAATAGTGTTGGAGTTCACAAATAATTACCATACCTTGCGCACCAAGATGGGTATCAAGGATTCCAAGTGGCATATGGTTCTGAAATACCGCGGGGCTCTGCATAGGTACATCCAAACCGAAATGGATTTCCTGGACATCTCATCACTGGGAGCTTCCTATCGATATGCTGTCAAAATCGAGCATAAATTTAGGGACTATAACAAATGGGAGTTCGGGTCTTCAAATCCACAAAAACCAAAGTATGATAAACATGGCCGTAACAAAGAGCCTCCTAAAAACCAGTCCAAGCCACAGGAAAATAAGGGTCATGGGAAGACTAAGAAGGAAACTAGAAAGTGGTGTAATTTCCTCAAAATCTCCTGGCACAACATTGATGAATGTTTCTCAAAAAAATCATTGGTGGCGAAGATAAAAGAAAAGGAGTTGAACCCCAATTCAGAATTTGATTCATAAAATAATGGGAGATGACATATCATTGATGCAGACCCCACCTCTACTGTCAGGAACACAATAATTCAAGCAGAAGAAATAACAGATCCTAAAGAGGGGAAGCACCTAGTTCATTCATAGATGTGGGTGAATGGGACCCTGTTGCATTTCATTGTTGATAGTGGAAGACAAAAGAACCTCATCTCAACAGAGGTCGTCAAACATTTGGGATTGTTGACAACACCACACCTACAACCATAAAACATTGGGTTGCCTCTCCAGGGATGAGATATTTGTATCATCCAATAGTGTCGCTTGTGCTACAACATCCAACCCTTGAAGGATGAGGTTTTATTTGATGTTTCCCCACTGGATGTTTGTGATGTTCTTTCGGGCCAACTATATATGTGGAAGCACCATGCTATTAATGAGTCTTGGTCTCATAGTGTCATTGTTACTATGGGGGGTTCATCTCTACAGGATACCAGAGGTAGTTCCAATTACTATCCAACCTAAACAATGTCGCAAGGTAGTATATCATACTACAAAATCCAGCTTCTTCACAATCTATTCAAAAGGTGAACAGAAGGACACTGCAACCACTCAAGCCTCAATCCAAGAAACTTCTATCCAGTAGAATCACGTCGACAAGATTGAAGAAAAGAACAAATATTCCTTATGCACACAATCATCTTATGAGGTTCTCAACAACCTCCTAGAAACAAAGCAACGCAACTTCTCCAACAAGGAGAGAAACTCACCAAGGTTCAGATTCAGCAAGCATTTTTCCCTCTCCCCAGGGAACTTAACGAAATGGATACCATTTCTTCCTAAGGAGGGAGTATTGATCCAGGTGGATATTGGTGGCCAACCACCTATTCCAACTGGCTCAAAACAGTTTCTTGGAAACTTACTATTTTTCGCAGTTTTTCGATTCCTAAACTTATGGGGTCATTTTGAGGTCCTAAATGACTCTTTTTTGCGATCGAGAACCTCAACGATTTCTAAAGGATATAATTTATCCCCAAAAATTAAGTTCCTCTCCGATACCTTTCCAATGAGCTATCATGCACCCTAAACGGATATCCTATGCCAAAGTACGCCCCCAGGAAGTTGATAAACAAAACTACCCAAAACGAGGTCCACAAAACTGTTGGTTTTTCATCTTCCAAGGTTAGGGTTTTGGATTTTATTTATGTTAAAAATTCCTTTGGAGCCTCATTGTAACAATTATCATCTTGGAAATGTGAGTAGTCATGACATGTATTCTCATAGATAAGTTGTCGCCATTCTAGCGAGTCTTTCACTCTGTATTTCTATAGTTTTGTACATTTCGCTCAATAATAGAAATTGTGTATTACTGTATATTTGTGCCTCTTGTTATATATACGATATATATCTGATATATTATTGACTCTCTTTCAATATCTCTGTGTATTTCTATGTTATATGTCCACTCTCATTTCATGCCGAAAATAATATGGATCAACTACATTGACAATGGAGAGGAGAGAACACATTCTTCTATCTTTATCCACACGTAGCAAGGTAATGATATTGAACCAAAATTACAATGTTGTTGCACAAATAATTTACAATCACGTTGCACCAATAAAAATGGACAATGGAACCAAGAGAATTCTCAACTAATGAAGGCAAATGATCAGCCTAAGGAATGAGCCAAGAGCGATGTTATGCACCAAGAATTGTGATTTTTCATGTTTATATTCTATGAGGAAGCAATTAAAATTGGTTAGCATTAAAATTAAGGAGAAACGATCGCATCCCTATCACATAAAAAACTGGTGACTGACCAATGATCTTGACGAGTTATATATTGAGATAATTAATGGGATGTAAATAATACTAAAATGATGGTTTGAAGTGGAGGGCATGTAGATGAGCTCGATTCTTGGACTTTATTTCCAAACTAGATTATACTCATAGTGTGACATAAGTATTAGGTTTTTAAGTGGTTTGTAAAAAAATGAATGGGTTGCATGAGATCTAAAATATACACCTATGGGCATAGAATTTGTGTGTATGAGGATGAAACTACCAACCATTGGATGTCAATACCATCCACTAGACTCAGAGAAAGAACACTGGACTTAGAGATGCAATGAAAGACGTGGGAAATGTTAATGTGAGGTCGAGGTAATGCTAATGAGAGGTCATTGGGGAGAGTATGATTCTATGAGAATAAAATTTAGGGTTGGGAGCCGATTCTTTTGCAATCGTGAATGATACTAATATGCGCCAAGAACTAAAGTTTCTCAGTACACAGGAACGAGATATGTTTTCATCATGAGGTATATGGTTTTGTGAATCTAAGTCTTGCAACAATAGAATGG
This sequence comes from Picea glauca, assembly GCA_000966675.3. Classification (NCBI taxonomy): domain Eukaryota; kingdom Viridiplantae; phylum Streptophyta; class Pinopsida; order Pinales; family Pinaceae; genus Picea; species Picea glauca. The sequence continues at coordinate 601,208 of JZKD02S0134638.1, forward strand.
AACAATTTTAGGGTTTCATATAGATGAGGATGAGTGATTACACAAAAGGAGGTTGCACACAGAGGGAGGACAACCAGCAAGGAGATGTGGAAATATATTAGGGTTGGTTTTTTAGAGAATAAACTAGAGAATAGGGAAGAGGGACATTAAGGCTAGCATAGGAATTTTGGCAAGCTCTAAAAATGTCAGGGAATCTATTCATGGAGTTAATCAGTGTCTCATACCACTATCCAATCAGGAATGGGAAGAAATCATAACTCCACGGGATGATTATTCCAATAACTTGAAGCTCAATAAGTATAATAAGTATACAAAGTATAACTGTTGATATTCTCCAACTTATGAATCTTGATATCACGTATGTCACTTCATAGGTATATTATTGTTACAAAAAAGAAATCCGAAGGATTACATGTCCAACAACAAATATTCAAACTAACTATTATTTTCTATTATGGAAATCTATGTATTTTTCATGCTACATGTGTTTATTCTCAAGCCTCAGAATGGGAATTTGAGTTCCATGAATTTATGTTAATTTCTTCATTTGAATTTCCATTGCATTTTAATTACACTGTGGATGCATTTATTTTAATTTTGGTTTTCCCTTTGAAGACCTTCTCTCTTCGTATTGTAGATCTTTTAAATTTGAGAGATGAAATTTGAAAGTAATGTATTGTGGCTACCCATTCCATGGCTATGATTGTTGGGTAGGGACGCCACACTTTTTCATCGTGAACACCTAGTTGTACCTTGAATACCCACCTTGGAAGGAATATATTCCCCTTCTCGTGATAAACAAATTTATGTTACTAAAAAGTGATGGGAAAGCTTATTTGATATAACATGAATGACTTAATATAAATCCTTGCAAATTATGATCCTTAAATTTTTCACGTTTCACACCACTATTGTTGAGACCCAATAATTTATTTTTTCTTTCAAGTAAATGATATTAGAATACAATATCTCTTGAAACTTCTCGTATACCTTCAATTTGTATGCCAAATTCACTGTATATGGCCTTTGAATCACTATATTGACATCAACTTGTTGTTCAATTTGGTACTCTTCAAAAAAAATTGAAATACATTGAAATCATGGTAACAGTAGGTAAAGATGTTGAAAATGCCCTAAACAAAGTGATTTCCTTTGCTACCATTATGTCATCCTTATTGGTGATAATATCCAAGAATTCTTAGCCTTAACTTTTTTTTGGAAAGATTTGTATTCATTAGATGTTCCTTTACTCCCTCAATTCATTATGGATAAACATTGTTCTTTTAAATATACTTATCACTCATCTCATCCTTAATATAGTTTTTGGAAGTATATTTTTCCTCTTCCCATTACTTTAGGAAGTATGTTTTCATATGAACTAGTGAAAGTTTCCTCGGTACCTATTCTAGAGTAGCATTATCAGTAACATAACCTTCACTTAGATTGGAAACAAATTGCTTCCACAATATTTTTCAATATTCAATATTGTTCTTTTAAATATACTTATCACTCATCTCATCCTTAATATAGTTTTTGGAAGTATATTTTTCCTCTTCCCATTACTTTAGGAAGTATGTTTTCATATGAACTAGTGAAAGTTTCCTGGGTACCTATTCTAGAGTAGCATTATCAGTAACATGACCTTCACTTAGATTGGAAACAAATTGCTTCCACAATATTTTTAAATATTCAATATTGTTCTTTTAAATATACTTATCACTCATCTCATCCTTAATATAGTTTTTGGAAGCATATTTTTCCTCTTCCCATTACTTTAGGAAGTATGTTTTCATATGAACTAGTGAAAGTTTCCTCGGTACCTATTCTAGAGTAGCATTATCAGTAACATGACCTTCACTTAGATTGGAAACAAATTGCTTCCACAATATTTTTCAATATTTAATTTCCCTAGATACTTCTTCTGGTGGTAATACCATTTGTAGAAAAAAATTCTTGCTAAAATATAGGAGAACATGTAAGATAACTCGTAGGGAGTCCCAAATTATTAAATAATCCATTTGTAGAAAAAAATTCTTGCTAAAATATAGGAGAACATGTAAGATATCTCGTAGGGAGTCCCAAATTATTAAATAATCCATTCTTTAATAATCTACATTCAACATTTCATATCATAGAGTTAGAATATACTTTATAGAACTCCGTCGAACCAAGATAGGAACACGTTTTAGATATTCTCCCATGTGATATCGAGCTTCATGATGAAGTGAGGTAATAACCATGTCCATGGTGAGGCAACTCATCACTAGTTTCTCAAACCTTGGAATTCAACTTGTAACTCATCTGGGAAAACAATGCTAAGTGGAGTGATTCGGTCATGTCCAAGGACCCCATCAAGAGCTCATGCATCATACAAATAACACTTAGATCTCCATCCCATAGTATTTATCTCTAAATAATTTCTTGGGATGGAATACCCATCGTTGGTGATCCAAAAGGTAAAAAATGAGTCAAAATTAAACCATTGGACCAAATATTATTTCTAAAGGTTTGACACAAAATTAAGGGTATTTTGCATGGTTTTTGTAACTGAATTTTTTTTATGTAGTGCTTAAGGCATTATTTTTTTTACCAGGATCCATGTCTTGGGATATTAAACTCATCCATCGTATTCTAAATGTTCAAATTGGAAATTTATAACACTCTTATGTAAAACATACCTTATGGATCGGTTGAACCATGATTTAGGGAACTATATATGGTCCATGAACCATAAAACAGTTGTTTAATACCAAATCAACTATTTTATATTCTTAACCAATATCATGGCCTAAACGACATTTCCTTAGTGTGCCAAAAGTTTCATCCAAATTAATGTCTCAATTCTGGTACAAATTATCATGCCAGGTTGCACATGTTGTGGTGTAGTTTTTCGTCACCCATGAGCCATAAAAGTATCAAGTAGCTCTTAAAAATCCATGGTTTGTAACCCCATACAATGTCTTATGGGTATTGTATGGTTTCTAAGTGGTAAGATATCGGCAGCAAATCATGACACGGGTAAGGGGACACATCCATTGCGTCTCAAGTGTTTGAATCAAGGTTATGTCCCACTCTTGCAAAAACAATTTCATCCAAAATGATTATCTCATTATGTAGGGAAATGTACATGGCACACGTGCATTAATAATATCTCATTTAGGAGCTAAGACACCAAAAATTAGCTCTATAACATGTCTTAGGGATTAGCTCTATAATATATCTTAGGCATAGAACCCCTTCCCCTGTTACTAAACTTTAGAATGAGGATTGTATCCCACTCTTATTTCAAACATATCGTCCAAAGGAAGGTATCATTTTCTCCTCCAAACCCTCCATTCAGGGCCCACATTGGTTAGAATAGCTCGTTTAGGGATGAAGCTTTAGGATCTTATCCTCAAAGCATGCTCAAACTAAACCTGTAAATTAAACCCATAAACAATTATTAAGAGTTTATGGCATAAGCTCATTGTTTTCAACGTCAAATTATGTATAGGGAGAAGAGTCTCATACATTTTCCATGAAAGATTATAATTATTGGGTTAATATTATTGGTTTACAAATGATTTGTGTCATGGTGCAAATCTAGTCCATGGACCACAAGACCTAAAATTATTATCTAGTCTTGAAAAATATCATGGCTTAGAAGATCCATGCATTGAGTATAGAAGATCCAAATTCATTATAAACGATTTGAGTACGGAGATACAAATTCATTATAATTTTTTTCTATTATGATCAAGGTGAGATAATTTTCCCATCAACCATAGAAAGAATTTATATTCTGCAAACTCCTAATTTACCTCTCGAACCATGTTTCACACGAGAATACATATACATTGCCTCAATCATTTATGAGTTTCACCCATCTCCTTACCACCTGATTAGTGAGTTGTAAGATTGTGGGAAACATGAACTTTTTCCATGGGCTAAAATCCACTACCTTACGCACTATAGTAGTAGGGTACATGTACATGCGTGGCCCCTTTTATCACAGGCCATGTGGAATTATTATTTATCAAGAAATTTAGATTGGCATTGTGTTTTTAAGAATCGGTTCAGTGAGGATCAATATTTCCATCTACGGCCTTTGTCCAATGATTATTCAGCACGGAAGTGTCATATGCACCAAATTTTGAGAATAGTCTCATTGGGATTAGCGATGATTTTAAGGATGGAAATTTATTTTAAAATGTAGAAACCTTGGCAAATCTTACTAATCCTTCATATCTCAACTATAAATGTTTGGCGATAATTTTGTAAAAATATTCAAATTTCTAAGTATTTTATATAGTTTTTAAAAAATGTTGGCGATTTTTAAGGTAAAACAATTTTGTCCTATAGAATTTGGGTGAATCATTTTTAAAATAGTGAATCTCGTTTTTGGAAAAACCATGGAAAATTAGCCCATGAGCGAAATTTAGCCCCTAAAATCATCCCTGATTGGGATCTATATTTCGATCTATGATGTAGTTAAACCACAGAAACGAGGATCTTAGTTCTTGACAATGCTTTATGGTTGATAAATGAATTTCTCCCAACGTGTATAGTGCAATATCGATTCTAGGGTTGTTATGTGAGACGGGTTAGTGTAATGCAATTCCAATCCAAAGGAGTTAACGTGAGATCATGTATTTTTTTAAGAGCGACTATTTAATTTCTCCTCCCGTGATGTCCCATTAAAAATTGTTGGAAATTGTAATTACAAGTCAGTGATATCTTCACGTCTCCAGTGATTTGTTTGTCAGTCAAAATCTGTCAGTAGCCAAAATGTCAGTCAGACGGTCTGGCAGTCTGCAAGTGCAAAGTCGCACGTCTACTCAAAATTCAGTCGAAAAACAAGAGAACTATAAATGGAGCCGAATTCTATGTTCTCAAATTAAATTAAGTGGTTGAAGAGTCAGTCATATTTATGTTATTGTTTAATGTTGAGTCAGTCTTAGATTCTATAGGAAGTCATAGGCGGATTCTATATTAGTATGATTCTTTTCAGTTAGTCGAGAGAGGGCTTCATAGTAGATACGGAAGAGAAGCAGTTCCTGCACAGAGAAGAAGCAGAGAGGTGGACAGAACCAACAACAGCTGAAGAATTAACAAGAACAAGTATTAGAGTCGAAGCTCATTTTGTCATTCTATTCTGTAAACTGTGTGTACTGTGTTGAAGTTCATTAATATCAAGTATTTTGTGTTTTTTCAATTTTTTTCTTATTTCTGAGTTTATGTGCTAAGCATAGCACAATTTTAATTCTGCATTCGTAAATCATTTTACTAAGTGTGTGTATTCACAACGTGCAACAATCTAAGCAGTTTGTGCACTACATAGTAGTCTTTTGAACTCTGTTTTGTAGCTTGTTTGGTGTGCAGTATTCCTAACTGCATTGCGCAGAGTAGATTGCGCCCACCCTTGCAACCCTTCAAATTGGTATTAGAGCAGGTTCTATCAAAACAAGTTGTCAGAGCAGAAACTCTGTTGAAAGTGAAATATGGCTTCTACCTCAAATATGTAAACTCTGACTTTTACAGGAAAGAACTATGATATGTGTTCCTTGACCATGAAGTCTTTGTTTTGAGGTCAATATGTATGGGAGATAGTCGAGAATGGATATGTAGAACCAATAGATCAGGCAACATATAATGCCCTCACACAAGCTGAGAAAGATGTCTTGAAAGATCAAAGAAAGAAGGATGGAAAGGCGATGTTTTACATACATCAAGTTATGCATGAGAGAATACTTCCAAGATTTGCATCAACAAAGAAAGACAAGGAAGCATGGGACATATTACAAACCTCTTATCAAGGTATGGATAAAGTAAAAACTGCAAAACTTCATATTCTTAGAAGAGATTTTGAAACCATGTCAATGAAATATTCATATACAGTAGATTCATTCTACACGCACGTCATTGGACTAATAAATCATATTAAGTCTCATGGTGAAACCATAGAAGACAAAAAAAATTGTTTAGAAAGTGCTTAGGAGTCTTCCTCCTAAATTTGATACTCTTGTTGTAACTCTAGAAGAAAGAAAAGATCCGAGTCAGTTCAATCTAGATGAACTGCAAGCTTCCCTCATCAATCATGAACATAGATTGAACATGACAAATATGTCATTAGAAAATGATTTTTCCACACAGTCATCTATAATTCGTGGAAGAGGAAGGGGTAGAGATAAATCTAGAGGCATAGGAAGAAGTTCCAACAGAAGTGGATGCAGTAGCAATCCTAGAAATACTGGAAGAAGAGGTCAAAACTAAAATACCAGCCAGTCAACTTGTCAAAGAAATGACAAGTCAATGATTCAATTCCATTACTATAAAAAGTATGGACATTATGCATATGTGTGCATAAAGAGATAGTATAATCAGAACAAGGAAAATCAAGATCAGTCACACAACACAAATAACCAAGCTCGCCCTATGTTTATGGCACACATTGTAGTTGTGTCTAGCGCAGAAGAAATGCCTAATATAGTGTCACCAGTTCAATGCAATGTGACATATGGTATGTAGATTCAGGATGCAGTAACCACATGACATAAAACATAGAACTATCTTCTAGTTTGAATGAGTCAGTCCAGACTAAGGTTACACTTGGAATAGATATCCAAGTCATTGTCTTAGGCAAAGACAATATAAACATTTTAACAAGACAAGGAGAAGAGATATTTATGTTTAATGTATATTATGTTTCTGGTCTGAAGCATAATCTGATGAGTATAGGACAACTGTTACAAAATGGATACACAATCTACATGGAGGATAATCATTGTGTGATTATGGATGAATGCCCAAGAAATTTACTTATTGCAACAATCCATATGACAAGTAATAGAATGTTCCCATTGACATTAAAGCCAGTCAACAAGAAGAACATAATGCAAACTATTGACAAAAGAAAAAAGACGTAGTTAGACACTGCATTTACAACATAAAGTGTGCGCAGTACTAATGAAGAAAATAGTGCGCACAGTATCAAGAAAGGAGAAAATGGTGCAGAAATGAAAGAATGATTCCAATTTGAAACATATGATGACTCCAGGTTATGGCATTTCAGATTTGGACATTTAAACTTTGGAAGTGTGAAGTTGCTACACACAAAGGATATGGTAAAAGGCTTACCATTGTTTGAAAAACCAGAAAGGATATGTGAGGGCTACATATTTGGAAAACAACACAAAGAATCATTTCCAGTTGGCAAGTCTTACAAAGTGAAAGCTCCACTGGAAATAATACATTCTGACATCTATGGACCAATGCAAACTCTATCAATAGGAGGCAGTACTTATTTTCTAACATTTATTGATGATTTCTCAAGAAAGACATGGATTTATTTCCAAAAGCATAAATTTGACGCATTGGGTTGTTTTCATCAATTAAAATCACTTGTGGAGAAACATAGTGGTTATTACATCAAGCGTCTAAGAACGGACAAAGGAGGAGAATACATGTCAACATAATTTCAGAACATTTGTAAAGTTCGTGGCATCTACAAGAAATTTACCGCGCGATACACACCACAAAAAAATGGTGTTGCAGAGAGAAAGAACAGAACCATCATGGAAATGATGTGCAGTATGTTGACAACCAAACATTTTTCAAATGAGTATTGGGATGCGGCAATAGCAAATGCAGTATACATCTTGAGAAGATGTTCGACAAAATGTGTGAAGAATAAAATTCCTCAGGGAGCATGGACAGGATCAAAGCATAATGTGGCGCAGTTAAGAGTTTTTTGTTGCGTTGCATACACACATGTTCCAGATGAACTGAGAAGGAAGTTGGACAAGAAAGGACAAAAATGTATATTTGTTGGGTATTATGAAGAGACAATAGGATACAAGATGTATGACCCTATCGCAAGAAAAGTCATAATCAGTTGCGATGTTCAGTTCGTAGAGAATGAAGCATGGGATGGAACCATAGAAAATAAAGTAAAGATAATTGACACAATGGAGCATGATGACATAGAGGATGAAGTGATGCAAACAACATACATAGGAAAGTGCATAGTTCCATCTACACCTGGCACTGCAACGCAAATTACTGCGCATAATACTCCAGTAAGAACAACAAGTGTGCAGTCTACACCTATAGCGCAACAAACACCAACAATCAGTCCGAGTCTGCGGAAGTTTTCTACCAAGAAAGATAAGAAGTTTGCGTGACATCTATAATGAAGATTCAACAAATTCTTTTTCAGTTTTTTTTTATGTTTTCACAAATAGATGATTCATTAACTTTTGAAAAAGATGTCAAAGAAGGTGTATGGGCACAAGCCATTCATGAAGAAACCAGATGCATAGAGAGAAATCAAACATGGAAATTGGTATAGGTACCTGATAATAAGGATGTCATAAGCGTCAAGTGGATTTATAAAATCAAGCAAGATGCAAAAGGAAAGGTACAAAAGTACAAGGCAAGATTAGTTGCAAGAGGATTTACACAACAACCTGTAATTGATTACACTAAAACATTTGCACCATTTGCATGCATGGACACAGTGAGAACAGTGCTAGCAATTGTCGCGCAATACAAATGGCCAGTTTATTAGATGGATGTAAAGTCAACATTCTTGAATGGAAACTTAGAATAAGAAGTATATGTGGAACAACCACAAGGTTATGAGGTTCCAGGACAAGAAGACACAATATACATATTAAAGAAAGCATTGTATGGATTAAATCAAGCTCTGAGAGCTTTGTACATTCACATAGATTCCTATCTCACAGATAATGGATTTCAGAGAAGTGAAAATGAGCCAACACTGTACATCAAATCAAATCAGCAAGGCAATGTATTAATTGTATGTTTATATGTGGATGATTTGATATTTATAGGTGACTTTCACATAAAAGATTTCAAGTTAGTCATGAAGGATGAATTTTAAATGACTGATTTGAGACTTATGAGATATTTTCTGGGAATAGAAGTGCACTAGTACAAAATTGGTATATTTATCTCTCAATCCAATTATGTGCATGAAATATTGAAGAGATTCAATATGGTGAACTCAAGAGAAACACCAACGCCTATCATAACAGGATTGAAGTTAAGTAAGGAAGATAAAGGGTCCAAAGTAGATCCCACACTGTTTAAAAGACTGGTAAGCAGTCTTATGTATCTAACAATGAAAAGACATGAAATTATGTATGGAGTAAGCCTAATCTCAAGGTTCATGGAAACTCCAAAAGAATCACATTGGAGAGCAGGAAAGAGAATTTTGAGATATGTGAATGGAACAAAAGATTTTGGCATAAAGTACTCCACTTCAGAAGATTTCAAGCTCATTGTATATACTGACAGTGATTTTGAAGGCAGTATTGATGACAGAAAAAGTACCTTTGGGTACAAATTTTATTTTTGAACAGGTATGGTATCATGGGCATTAAGAAAGCAACCCATAGTGACACTTTCTTCAGCAGAAGCAGAGTACATCGCAGCCACAAGCACAACTTGTCAAGCAATATGGATGAGAATGATGTTAAAAGATTTGTTGAAAGAAAAACAGGACCCAACTACAGTTTTCTATGACAACAATTCAGCCATCATGTTATCAAAGAATCGTGTGTTTCACAAGAAAACCAAACACATTGATACAAGATATCATTTCATTAGAGAATTGGTGAATAACAAAGAGACTTGCTTAGAATTTTGCAGGTCAAAAGAACAAATTGCAGACATTTTTACAAAGGCTTTAGCAAGAGATGCATTTTATCATTTGTGCAGTAGTTTGGGAGCCCGCGCAATAGCAGATGAGGGACAGTAAAATGAAAACTCAATTTTTTTTATGTAACTTTCTTTTGTGATCTCATCAACTTATAATTAAGGGGGAGTGTTGGAAATTGTAATTACAAATCGGTGAGATCTTCACATCTCTTTCAATTTGTCTTTCAGTCAAAATCTGTCAGTAGCCGAAATGTCAGTCATACAGTCTGACAGTGTGCAAATGCAAAGTCGCACGTCTACTCAAAAGTCAGTCGGAAAACAAGAGAACTATAAATGGAGCCGAATTCTATCTTCTCAAATTAAATTAAGTGGTTGAAGAGTCAGTCGTAGTTATGGTAGTGTTTAATGTTGAGTCAGTCTTAGTTTCTGTAGGAAGTCACAGTCGGAGTCTATATTAGTATGAGTCGTTTCAGTTAGTCAAGAGAGAGATGCATAGTAGATACTGAAGAGAAGCAGTTCATGCACAGAGAAGAAGCAGAGAGGTAGAGAGAACCAACAACAGCTGAAGAATTGACAAGAAAAAGTATTAGAGCTGAAGCTCATTTTGTCATTGTATTCTGTAAACCACGCTTACTGTGCCAAAGTTCATTTATATCAAGTATTTTGTGTTTTGTCAAGTAATTCCATATTCATAATCATTTTATTAAGTGTGTGTATTCACAGGCACAACAATCTAAGCAGTCTGTGCATTACCCAATAGTCTTGTGAACTCTGTTGTGTAGCCTGTTTGGTGCGCAATATTCCTAAGTGTGTTGCACAGAGTAGACTACGCGCACCCCTTCATCCCTTGAAAAATCCCTCGACGGGCCTCAAGCTCTTCGGCTATATTTAGAACAACCTTGATCATGGCTACTACTGATAAAAAGATCAAATTAACTATAAAGGAGTTATATTCTTTTATATCCAAAATAGAAAGGTGTACCTAATCCTGAAATAGTACTGGCCGCGGTTGTGTAAAACATGAACTTCATAAGTCCCACTAGCACAGCTTTTTAAGGCATTAGACTGCAGAGTCACTGAAAGACGTGGAGAATGGACAAAGCAAATTGTCTGTCAGGATTAACACTCTCTTTCTCAGTTTGCGCGCACAGACTTAGGAGTAAAATTAAAATAACATGATCGTGTCTCACTATTCTGAATTAGTTATATTATAATGAGTAGCTTTCTTTCTTCAAGTCTCTGAGATATGCCCCACAGCATATTTCGTTTTCCTTTAGGATCTTCCCTTTACCTTTTAAGGCAGTAGACTGCAGAGATAGTGAAAGACGCGGAGAAGAGAGAAAACAAATTGTCTGTCAGGATTAACACTTGCTTAGATTATTCTAACTTCTCCTCTTGGAATAAGTCTTGCGGTGGCCAAGAATGAAACGAAACTGCCCAAAGACATTGAGGAATGGATTAGATGCGGAGACGAGAAACATGCTTTCCGAACGTGTCTGGAATGACAGGCCAACGTTCTTAGCCATGCCAATGATATTGGCGAAAATTTCTCGTGGAGACATTTCAGGGATAATTGTCTAGGTTCTTACAAAAGCTATCGGATTGGAGATTTATAAGGGCCAATAAGTAACAGGAAAAGAGTGAGAGATTTTTTCTTCTGTGCAAAAAGTAATGCACAGTATCACTACCCTCTAGATGCTTATAGATTGTCATTATTAGACCTCCGCGTTCTACTTTCACAAAACCTAAAATACAAATTTAGTTTTAAAATTTTTATTTTAATAAATTTAAGAAAACTTAAAATTTATATATTTTCAAATTTAATTTTCTGGTAAGTTAAGTTTTATTAATATAAAAATTTGGCTGGCTTTCACATAAAGCTATTAAGGAATGACTTAATTTATTTTAAAAGTTTATTTTTATATAATTTTCTTAATGTTTTTAAATTATTATATTTTTATAAGTTAAAAGTTAGAAAATTCCATATTATAATAAACATTTCAAATAATCTCTTTAAATTAATAATTTTGTAATATCAACATATCGGAACGGTGAAGGTTGATCCCGTCGAAGGAGGCATTGGAGGTTATTGGTAATAAACTAGAGGTCTCTGCTGGTCTTGAGCTAAATTGGGAGTCTAAAGCCGACCACAGATGGATCTCGATCTAGATTGAGGTGGATGTGAGTGATGGACTTATGGGTAATTTGGACTGACTTTATGGGGAGCAAACCTCGAACATGAACCTAGCACCAGAAAGTAGACTAGTGGAAACTACCTCTCCGTTGTTATGTGTGCCATGATATTAGACACGTACAGTCACAATGCAAGCGTTTTCCTCCCTTCTTCAGTTGGAAACCTAAAGTGTGGGTCAAAAAGAGGAGAGAGGTTCGAAGCTTGGAAACGGAGTCCCCTTCTCCAGCGTCGTTAGAAGAGGCTCCTCCAGCCATGGACATTGTGGAAGCGAAGGCGCCTCACGGAATGAAAGCGCCACCTGTTTTCGAAGGTTCCAAAGCTACGCTATCGCCTTCCCCCTCCCCCCAGCCCTGTTATTTTGCTCCACGTTTTTCCTGTGGCTCCTACCCCTTCCCCTCCCCTTTTGCTCCCCCTTCCAAGGTATATGAAATAATCAAGCTTCCCGGTGCCCCTCTAGGTACCACCCCTTCTTCCTATGAAGTTGTTGGCGAGTCACAAGTGGTTTCATTGAAGGTGAGGTTCTAAGTAGGAATTCACCCCTAATTTCTTCTACTCAGGTCCCTCCCTCTAAGAAAGGTTATGCCTTGCGATCGAGGGAGAAGGAAAAGGAGGTTTACTCTTCTAGAAGGGGTATTTCGCTTGATCCGTCTCAATCCAATCCTGTGGACCGAAAATCCCACCTTCTCAAGGCTCTGGAAAAAGTGGTATTGTAAATCAAAAAACGCAAGCAAACATCTATTGTCAGGGCCATTAGAGCAAGGAATGCCCCGAAAATTCCCCCTCATGATCATCCTCTCATCTAATGCAAGAGGTATAGGGAGAACCCATAAAAAACTTTCCCTCAACTGGCTTCTTCTTAGTCTCAATCCTGGTGTGGTATTAATTCAAGAAACCATGTGTTCTGGAGAAAAAGCTTGGGGCATTCTGGGACCGTGGCTCGAAAACTAGTCGTTTAGTGCAATAGATGACGTTGGTCAATCTAGGGGTTTAATCACAGGTTGGAGTCGCACTTGCAAAGCCTTGTCTTCTTCATCCTTTCGCTCAACCATAACTATCAAATTGGAAGTTAAGGATGTAGGTTTTTCCTTTCCCGTCCTTGATGTATATGGTCCTTACGCTGACAAAATTCCCTTCTCGAATGAATTGGTGAATACAGGTGCTTTGAGTGATCCCATTATATTCATAGGGGGTGATTTGAATTTCACTCTCTCACGAGGAAGTATGGGATGAGAACCCTCACCCGACAATGGATGGGTAGAGTGGTTTTTTCCTTATTCTTTATGGAAAAACATCATGTGATGGATATTGAACCAGTGAAACTTGCGCAATTTTCGTAAAGATTGAAATTGATGGAATTTGACTACAACCACAAGAACAAAAACAGGTTGTGAATCCTTGCCTTCATTATTGATTTTAGAATGCTCCTTATTACAATGTAACCGACAAATACATCTTTCTCACTAGTCTAGAACTAATGCACTATGTTTTTCTTCTACAGATTGTATCATCTCTTCTCGATCTCATTCTTGGTCAACATAGTTACCAACTTAATGAGAACCCTGTTCTCAAAATGAGAACTCTGGCCCAAAAAACCCATATTTTTGCATAAAAAGCATCAAAATCAACCCCCAAATAAAAAAGTGGTGCTATCGGTAGCACCATGTTTTAAAACAGGGTCAAAATTACAACATTTTTCAAACATGGGCTTCAAACTTAGATAATAACCTTAAAATCAACACCTAAAAACAAATAAAATGCTTTTGATTTTTTTTTTCCTTTTCAAAAGGTTAAATTTTGAGATCATTTGAAATCTTATTTTTATCACTTTGTACCATTAAAACCAAAACCTCAAAATCAACCATCAAATTGAAAAGTATTGCTACCACTAGCACCCATTCTAAAATTGGGGTATGAAAATGACACATTTTTATAATGTGGTAAAAGAACTCACCATTAATGTAAACAAAATCATAAAAAAATGTTTACTTTTTAAATATTATTATAAGGCAAAGAACAAAGTAATACATAATGCCATGAAAATATCACAATATACTTTAAAAATTCAACGTCACATTTTTAATAATAAAAAAGTAAATGCAAGTTACATTGAATGAAACATAAATAATTTCTTAAAAGTATTTCTTAAAATAAACAATAATTTGTTTTGTTAAAAATAAGAACAAAAAATCGCTTCAAACACACACACACACATATATAAAATAAAAAATAAAAATAAAAAAATAAAAAATAATCAAAATTCAATAAAATATTAAAAAAAAAACATCTAAAATGAAAAAAATTAACAAAACACAAAAATTACCTAAACTACAAACTACAAATTTATTTAAATGTTTTTTTTTTTTTGAAATAAATATATAACTATATAATATGCTAATAATATTACAGTGTTATAATATAATATTGTTATATTATAACAATGTTAAATATAATATTAACTATCTTAACTAAACAAACAATTAAATATGTTATATCCCGATACAATTAAATATCAAACAATTAAATATATTATATCCCAATACAATTAAATATGTTATATCCCAATACAATTAAATATGTTATATCCCAATACAATTAAATATCAAACAAAGAATTCTAAAAGGGATGAGGAGTCAAAAATCTCATCTCTTAACTATCAATATGAAAGTAACTCATCACATGTTGAACTAAGTATAATTCATCATAATCATTAAACAATTCATGCATAGCCAAAACTCACATAAGGATTTAGTCAACAACATCTTCTTAGCAATACATGTATATCAAATCATAAAAGGATGATGAGTCCATAATATACAACTTGAACCATACTCTTGCATAGTAACCGCCTTACACCATTGTTGTTACCGTTTGATTCATAGTTATGTATGTATAAGACACCACCATATAAATATTTCGAATTAAAAAAAAAATATTAAAGACAAAATATATACAACTTATTTTTAACCAATTCATCACAAAATTTTTCTATATGAATCATAAGTTTTCTATATGAATCATAAGTTTCGACACTTTCGAGACAAAAAGTCTCCGATTGAAAAATGACATAAGAATTACAGCGAGACACCAATAATGACGTAACAACCTCAACCAGAGCGACAAATTGACGAGGAAAACGTGAATCTGGACACAACAGTGTGCAAACCATATAAATTTCAATATTTTTAACAATTATTGTTTAAAGTTACGAAAAAGTTTGTAAATCTCTGCGGGATTCTCCAACAATTACCAGTATTATGTGACTAATCTAGCCCAGTTTGTAATTGTATAACCTAACCACAACGAAGATTCAATTACGATCACACGACCAAAGAACTATTAACAATTGTGTATCTTCCAGGAAGACTATGCAATTTTGTTCTGAATAATTGAATGAACATATTTTTACAATAACATTCCAGGCCCGCGGGCATCGCCTCAGGCCCAAGGCCCGTGGACGCCCGGGGATGTTATTGTAAAAATATGTTCATTCAATTATTCAGGACAAAATTGCATAGTCTTCATGGAAGATACACGATTGTTAATAGTTCTTTGGTCGTGTGATCGTAATTGAATCTTCGTTGTGGTTAGGTTATACCATTACAAACTCGGCTAGATTAGTGGCATAATAGATATTATAACTATGTTAATAATATAACATCGTTATATTATATAACGATATTATAATATGATAATGTTATATGTTATAATATAACAATGTTATATTATAACATATATTTATGTTTTTTTTTTAAATATTTATGAATTTTTTTTTGTAAATTTTTTATATAAATTTTAAATATATATATTTTTTTGGTAGTTTTAAAGGTTTTCAATTTATTTTTGTTAAATTTTGTATTTTAAATTTTTAATTTAGAATTTTAGTGTATATGCTTTTAATTTTTAAGATTTTTTTTTACTTTTTAAAAGTTTTTTTTACTATAAAT
>JZKD02S0134638.1:626112-644884 GCA_000966675.3 Picea glauca
ATGCCTCCTTCCTTCTCCTATTGTGTCATTATTGTAAATCCTTCAATCCTATCCCAAGTTGTTCTTAAGGGGGGATGTTAGGATATTTAGACACTTAGGAGTTAGCTAAGATCTATTTGGTCTAATATGTCATTAGGTAAAAGTGTGTTTCTTTAGTATGCATTAGTATGCATTTGTAGTTAGGAAATCCAACGGTCACGATATGTTCCCAACACAGAGTGATCTGATGGTTCATACTCTCCTCGATCTTAACGGCCATTGAGTCGTGGCTTAACACCCGATTGGTCCACGATCTCTATTTAAAGAGCATGGAGGGTCATTTGCTGATGATCGATTGTGAGAAACTCTCTTGTAAAATATCTATGTAATCTTTTTCTTTGCATTAATAAACTTCTCCAAGTGGCCGCGTTGACTGGGGCCGTGGATGTTTCCCATTAGGGGTTTTACCACGTGAAAACATCGGTGTGTTGATCTTTGATCTGGTTATGTGAGTGGTTACTGAAGGTGTTCGTCCTCTGTTGGAATACCTGTGTTTTCGAACATTCATGAGCTACATGGACTGAGCTTGGAATCAAAATGTTGAGTTGCAACATCAAGTTTCTAGTGTGAATCCTATAGTGTGAATTAGTAGGATAGGAGTTGCAGTGAGCTGCAATACCAATCATGTAGTGTGGACTTGCAACGTAGGAGTTGCAATGAGTTGCAACACTAATCCAGTAGCATGGAGTTGAAACATTAATATTGTAGCATGGAGTTGTAGTGCAGGAGTTGCAGTGAGTTGCATCAATGTCAATTTTTAACAAGGATTAATATCACGAGATGTCGAGTAGAATTGCAACCATCCTTATTCTTCCTAAATTAACTTGTACAAAATTTGAATTTTTTTTGGGTGATGTCGATTGCCCAGAACCTAATATTCTCCTACATCAGACACCCTTGGTAAGAAAACACGAGCTCCAATCTCATGTGGTTTTTCTCGAGAGGATGAAGAGTTTTTGTAATATCCCCAAGAACGAGCCCCAGTTGTATTTATGAATTGTAACATGTTTCGTAGGCTGGTGAGACAAGCAATTATAAGCTATGGGCTTATCTATTTATATGGCCAGAGAGTCGAGGTGTCAAAGGCCACGAGCCTGTTTTGTACATGTAAATATTCCTATTATTAATATAAATACATCATTGTGTGTCGACCAACCACGAAGAAAGAGTATGGGGGACTAAGTTTCTACTAATCTGGGTAAGGGAGAGGGGGATGAGAGGTTGGAAAGAGGGGCTAAGCCTAAGGGCTTAAGTCCAAGAGAGTAATAATTTATTATTATTCCAAAAGCTAATTAGAAGGATATGTTTATATCCTAAGTTCCTTTGGGAAGGGGGAAGGACTTCCAAATGGAAAGGAGCATGCCTCATGGGCGACATGTGTTGGCTCAGGCACATGTATTTTAATATGTAAATTCATCTCATTAGGGGGTTGGATCCCATTATCCCATCCCTTTCCTAACTCGTTTGGCCTCGGTTGTGGACCTCATATCTTTATCACATCTCTGAAACCGATAACCCGTGAAGTTGATCTGTGTTTTCCTGTGAAGCCATCATATCTGTACTTGACAAAACCGTGTTGTGCCTTACCAAACTGGGCTTGCTTCCATTCCCTGAGTTATATTGATATTTTTTGTTTTCCTCAGCTTGTTGGAAACTGAGTGGAAGTTGGTTGAAGAACTGGGTTGTCAGGCCCGTGGTTGAAGAGGCAAGTTGTCAAGACTGTGAGCAACTCTCTCCAGGTGAGAGAGTTGTTGGGAACTGATTTTCTCCTAGAGAGAGTCCAACACCAGCTATGGAGCTCTGAGAATTCTTGATCCGTCCTATTGCCGAGACCCTGAAAGGGGAAGTAGAGCAGTTGATGGATTGTGTAACAGTGAAGGTGCATATTCCCACGGTGGAACACGCATGTGGGAAATGAGAATATGTGAGTAGTGGGTGTAAGAAGGCTCCTGGAGAGAATCCTTCCAGTTGCATTGTGCAGTTTCCTTTAACCTCATCTTAGTCTAGGATTCCCTTGCCCTAGGTGGAGCTTAGTCCCAACTCGGGGGTGACCCACTGTTGAGCGTGATTAGCAGTATGGTCTACCACTGTGAGGTTCATGGAAGGTTTGCACGCAGTTGGTGGATCTCAATTAAAAGATAAGTATTCATTCCATGTTCATTCACCTGCTATGTATTTATATATGTTTTTACATATATGGTTTTGTCAGAATTACTACATGTATGCTTTTACTGTTATTTATGCATTAGTCTGTGTATTAACAAAATATGTTGTTTGTATATGGTTTTAATTATAGTTAGATGATAATTGTTATTTCTACAAGAAAGCATGGCCTGGCCTGGGTGACCGGGGGTGTTAAAACAAATTGGTATCAGAGCATAGAGAGACATCCATAAGTGACGTTGTCGACCTGTTGCTAGTTGGGGACGTTACAAATTGGTATCAGATCCAAGCTTCAATAAGTGAGCCTGGATGGGTCGGATAATTGGTCATTAGAACCAAGGTTTTAGGTAAACATTATGTCAAGAGGAACCAATTTCAAAGCTCAGAACATTCCTGAGTGCCAAGAGGTTACCTTCGTCGTGTTATGAAGCTCAGGAGGTGTAGTTTTATTATAAAACCACAATAGACGTGGTAATGGTCCGCACAATACTGTGGACCATAGGATCTGTTCAACATAAGGAGGACAATTCCCGATCGTCAGATCTGGAAAAGTTGTGAGGCGGTTAGCCATGAGTTCCTTTTGAAATCCGCAGAGTAACAGAGTCCATCTGTGTCGTCGATATGAGAGAGAGGATATGTGGAAAAATTCTGTGGACTTCGGGTGAAATCACTTCAGGAGAAAATAAGTGTGGAGAGGTTGAAACTCCCGAAGCCCGAAGCCCTGAAGTCCCCTAAGTGGATCTACATCGTAGATCTGAGGAGAAGAGCTTGACCATTGGATTGGGATGAAGTTGGTTCAGAACCATTGGATCAAGCCAAGGGTGGAAGTTATAGCGCGAAATGAAGGACACAGAGCTCCCAAAGCTCCAAAGTCTAGAGGTAATCTGGACCATCCATCAAGAGAGACATGTGTCAACGGATTGGCTTGTTCGAGATTTCAGCATTCAGGAGAATGAGTGTGTGTTGAGGAGAGAAATCTTGAAGCCTGAAGTTCCGAAGCTTGAAGAGCTGAAGTAGTGATTCATGATGACGTCACCTGTAAGTGACGTGGACCTCCCCTATACCTTCCACATTCCCCCACCTGGAATGTTGTCAGTTGTACTATGTGGGCCCCGAGGTTACATAATATAGTTAAAGGTCGACGGACCCACACTGGCATTGATCATGATACATCAAGATCGACGGCCAGGAGGCATTGCGGGGACCAAAGTTGCATGGGAGTTAATACCCCAAGGCGGTCCCGCAATCCAAACCATGGTTTTACCAGGGGGTTACATGTCAACAACACAAGAATTGCGAGACTAAAGGCGGGTTACTCCAAACCGTTGTTGCATGCCCCCGCAATTTGAAAGGTGGTAAGAGATGTGACTACTCGATATCTTAGTTCAAGTACAGAAACTATGGGTCCAAATGGACATGTGGCGCAAGTTGTGAAGTCTAAAGACTTGACACTCCGGAAGAATGGTTCATAATGGAATGGAAGGAATAAATTTCAAAAGTTTCATAACGCCAACGTGACGAGACGTAATGACATCACCAAATTTGACATGGAAGTGTTCGGATATTAATGGTTCGGGGTGTTGGCGATGTGCGGATGTGAAATCCTACGAAGTCCCAAAGCTCTGATGTCTCAAAGATTAGATGCCTGAGGTTCTATAGTGAGTGCCAATCATTGGATGTTGGGTATTCGTGGACTATTGATCCACCCTACTTCACGAGTGCGTCAATCAGGAACTCTGAGAAAATTGTTGTGATATGCTTTGAAAATTTTTGAATATGGAGTCCCGAAGTCCCAAATAAGCACTTATCAACCTAGTTCCTGGCCACAACTAGTGCTCACATGGGTTGGGGGCTAAGATAAAGGGACTAGCTCCCAAAAATTATTGTAGAATAGAGCAGAGCTCAGAAAGAAAATATCTGCGAGGATTCTTGAGTGATCAAGAATTAGAGAATGAAATTTGAAAGTTTCTTTGAATCATATTGGCTTATGAATACTATGGAATTTGTTAAGGAATGTTGGCCTGAAAAAATTCAATTGAATTCACATTGTGTTTGTAGAGTTAATGATTATCAGAACCGATCCAAATTGCCACTTAGTGCAGAGAAATGGAGGAGGCACGGAATGATTTCAGTTTAGAAAATGAAGCTAAAGGAATGGATGTCCATTTCGGATTTGAAGGATCAAATTCCTATGGGAATGGAGAAGAGATATATGAGGGGGGAGACATGATGAAAATAATTTAAAGATTGCATAAAGATGTCCAGACTCACCGAGAAGATAACAAAAATCTCATGAAATCCAGGGAACAACAGGGAGAATTCAACATAAAGTTGATACAAAGCCTGGAAAAGATAGAAAATAAATTGGATAAAGAAAGTGACTCCAGTAAATCAGGAAGTCCCAGGTCCCCTAATGAGAAGAGGAAATCAAGGAGTGTTGGAAGACACCATCATCACTCCCAAGGGAACTCCAAGAGGAGGGCACACAATAGTTCAAGCCCATCTCCTACCAGAAATCACAAAAGATATAGAGTGGATGCACTGAAGAGTGAAATGAACAAGATTAAGCCTCGTATGTTTGATAGAGAGCACAAGGAGGATGAATACGTTGATACATGGCTTCTTGGCATGAGGAAATATTTCCAACTTATATACATAATTACTCCTCTCATGCAGAAGGGAGAATTGAAATGTATGAACTGAAAGGAAAGTCATCCATCTGGTGGGATCAACTTGTGTAGGTGCAACAGATTAAAGAGAAAAATGTTACTTGGAAGGAATTCAAGAAACACTTTGAAAATAAATACTTGACTAAGAGATACTATGACATAAAGATGAAAGAATTATTTGAACTCAAACTGGGTAGCATGTCCATTGATGAGTATGAAAGGAGATTCCTAGAGATGTTGAAGTACGTTCCTTTCATCAAGGATGAGACTGTCAAAATTCAAAGGTATCTGAGTGGAATGCCACCTTCCATCAATGATAATATCTAGTATGATGATCCTAAAAGTATGGAAGAAACTATAAGGAGAGAAAAATTCTTATATGAGCAGCAAAGAGAAAATCCCACTTTTTGGAAATCTTGGGAATACAAGAAAAAATTCAATATGGATTAGAGGAAGAAGGGATCTAATCCATCCTTTTTCAGAAAGAATCATCAAGGAAAACCATCTTTTAGAGAGAAGAGAATGGCTGGGGTAGGGGGAAAATTCCAAGGAAGACGACCATTAAATGTTGGGGTTGTCAGGGAGACCACAAGTATAGAAATTGTCCCCATAAAAATAGAAAAATGAGAGCTTTCCACAATGTTCAACAAGCAGAAATAGTGGGGGACATGAGAAGTAGAATATAGGATCTATGTAGGCCTGGACAACAAGCAATATGAGTTTCAATCACACATGATTTAAGTTGAAGTTATGATCAATACCCATTCCTTTACTATTTTAATTGATTCAGGGGCGAGTCATAGTTATATAGATCCCAATATGGTGGATAGTTTTCATTTCCCAAGAAACAAGCTTGGAAAAATTGGTTAGTGCAGTTGGATACAAGAGCCAAAATAAAATTTATTGAGTTGTTTAATTCCTATCCAGTCGACATGAACAAACTTAGTACAAGGGTTGAATTGAACATCTCACCTTTAGGTTCCTATGACTGTCTAATTAGGATGGATTGGTTGGACTAGCACCATGCCATATTAGATTTTTGTAATAAATCATTCACTTTCCTGGATGAGGAAGCAAATTAGAGAATAGTCCAAGGAATTCCTAGAGAAGTTCCTATTTGAGAAATCTTAGTAATGCAACTGAGGAAGTGCTACAGAAAAGGATGTCAAATATTTGTAGCTCATATGGAAGAAACACCTAAGGATAAGGTGTCAAATATTGAAGTCCATGCAATATTAAAATATTTTGAAGATGTATTCTAGGTGGTACCCAGACTATCCCCAAAGAGAGATATTGATTTCTCTATAAACCTGATGCCTGGAGCAGCTCCAGTGTCAAAAACTCCTTACAAAATGAGTACACCATAGCTGAAAGAACTACAATTGCATATTGAAGAAATTTTGAAGGAGGGGTATATACGCTCAAGTGTGTCACCTTGGGGTGCCTTGGTCATGTTCGTGATGAAGAAAGATGAGAAATTGAGATTGTGCATCGATTTCAGATAGTTGAACAAAGTGAATATTAAGAACGAGTATCATTTACCAAGGATCGATGATCTCTTTGATCAATTGAAGGATGCCAAGATATTTTCAAAAATAGGTCTAAGGTCAGGTTACCACCAGGAAAGGATAAAGGATGAATACATCAACAAGACCACCTTCAGAACAAGGTATGGTCATTATGAATTCGCAGTGGTGCCATTTGGGTTATGAAATGAACCCACTATTTTCATGTGCCTAATGAATGGTGTATTCAGAGAATACCTAGACACGTTTGTCATAGTATTTTTGGATGACATCCTAGTGTATTATAAGTTGGAGGAAGCGCATGAACATCATCTGAGGATGGTGTTTCAAGTGCTAAGAGAGCACCAACTGTATGCCAAATTGAGAAAGTGATCATTCTATCAAAATCATATCCATTATTTGGGACATATTATTTCAAAAGATGGGATAGTTGTGGATCCTGAGAAGATAGAATCCATTAGAGAATGGTCAGCACCGAAAATGTGACATAAGTCATATCATTTATGGGTCTAGCTAGCTATTATAGAAGGTTCATTGTAGGGATCTCAAGGATAGCTCACCCCATCACTTCCTTACAAAGGAAGGAGAAGAAATTTCAATGGACAGAAGAATGTGAGAGAAGCTTCCAACAATTGAAGTAGTTGTTGACCAATGCTCCAATCCTGAGGATTGTATATCCAAATGAAGATTTTGTGGTGTGTATAGATGCATGCAAAGAAGGAATGGGGGGAATCATCAACCAAGATGGGTTTGTAATATGTTATGAGTCCGGGAAGCTGAAGGATCATGAAAGGAACTATGCAACTCAAGATTTGGAGTTGGCATCCATAGTGCACGCTATGAAGAAATGGAGACATTACCTCATGGGAAAGAGGTTTGAATTGATGACAACCCATAACAGTCTAAAGTATTTTTTTTATCAGCCAACCTTGAATTCTATGAAGAGTAGATGGTTGGAATTCTTTTGTGAGTACGACTTTGATATCAAGAATATCAAAGGAAAGGAGAACAAAGTGGTTGATGCACTTAGTAGAAGAGTGCATGAACTACATGCTACGACCATTAGCATGTATCAAACTGATATTAAAGGAATAATTTCAGAAGATGCAAATGAAGATTTGCAGTACATGGAATTGGTAGCAAAGCTACAACAAGGTAAGATGCTACAGAAAGTGGAATATTATAAATTGGAAGCTGATGGAATACTCTTGTACAAAAATATAATTTATGTACCTAATTTCTAGGAATTGAGAATTATGATCTTAAAAGAAATGCATAATGTTCCTTATGTTGGGCACCCTGGATATCAGAAAACAATGGAAACAATCAATATCAATTACTTTTGGCCAGGTATGAAGAGGGAAATTGTAGAATACATTGCTATATGTATGGAGTGCCATAAGTTCAAAGATGAACACAGGCATCCAACAGGGTTGCTACATCCTTTACCCATTCCTGAGTGGAAGTGGGAAGTGGTGACAATGGATTTCATCACAGGATTACCCAAAAAAAATAAGCAACATGATTCCATCATGGTGGTGGTGGATAAGCCTACGAAATCTTCCCATTTTATTCCATTGAAGACTACTCACAAGAAAAATAATGTTGTTGATATCTATATGAGGGAAGTAGCACGATTGCATGGTATTTCCAAAGTAATTGTGTCTGATAGAGACCAAAAATTTACCTAAAAGTTCTGGAAGGGGTTATTCCAAGGGTTCATAATGAATCTAAACTTCAACACTGGTTATCATCCTAAGTATGATGGTTAGACTCAGAGGGTGAACCGAGTGATATAATATATGTTAAGGATGTATGTGATGAACAAACCATCTAAATGGGAAGACTACCTACACTTGGTAGAATTTGCTTACAACAATGGGTATCAAGCATCAATGAAAATGAGGTCGTTTAAAGAACTTTATGGCAATAAGTGCAACGCCCTATTTAGTTGGGATAACCCAGCTGATAGGGCAGTGGTTGGGCCAGAGTTGCTCAAGAAAATGGAAGGGAAAATGATGAAGATCAAGCAAAATTTGAGAGCTTCCCAAGATAGGAAAAAATGTTATGTTGATAAGAACAAGACCCACAGGGATTTTAAAGTGGGTGATCATGTTTTCTTGAAAGTGAAAGCCAACAAAAGTTCCCTGAAGCTGGAGAACTATTCCAAGTTGGAAGCTAGATATTGCGGGCCATTTGAAATCCTAGAAAGGATTTGACCAGTTGCATATATGCTTGCATTGCCTGCATCCATGATTGTACATAATGTGTTTCATGTTTCATTTCTTAAGAAATATATGCCTGATCCTAGTCATGTGATTGATTGGAATGTGATTCAGGTGGAGAAAGAAGGTGTCTTGTAGGTGCGCCCGTTGTGCATATTGGACCAAAAAAGAAAACAACTCTGAAATCAATCCATAGGGCTTGTAAAGGTCCAGTGGACCTGGCACGGTCCTGAGATCGTGACATTGGAGCATGAGGATGCTATGCAGGATGAATACCCCCATCTTTATGAATATTTTGAAAATCTTGTTGATGTTGTGTAGATAAGTTGCACTAAGGACAGTGAAAAAATAAGGGGAGGGGATTATAATATCCCCAAGGACGAGCCCCGGTTGTATTTATGAATTGTAACATGTTTCGTAGGCTGGCGAGACAAGAAATTATAAGCTATGGGCTTATGTGTTTATTAGGCCAGAGAGCCTAGGTGCAAAAGGCCACGAGCCTATTTTGTACATGTAAATATTCATATTATTAATATAAATACTTCATTGCGTGTAGACCGACCATGAAGAAAGAGTATGGGGGTCTAAGCTTCCACTAGGCTAGGTAAGGGAGAGGAGGCTGAGAGGTTGGAAAGAGGGGATAAGCCTAAGGGATTAAGTCCAAGAAAATAATAATTTATTATTATTCCAAAAGTTGATTAGAAGGATATATTTATATCCTAAGTTCCTTTGGGAAGAGGGAAGGACTTCCAAATGGAAAGGAGCATTCCTCATGGGCAACATGTGTCAGCTCAGGCACATGTAGTTTAAGCTATAAATTCATGTCATTGGGGGGTTGGATCCCATTCTTTCATCCCTTTGATAACTCGTTTGGCCTCAGTCGTGGACCTCATATATTTCTTGCATCTCTGAAACCAGTAACTCGTGAAGCTAATCTGTGTTTTCCTGTGAAGCCAACATATTTGTACTTTCCAAAACCATGTTGTGCCTTACCGAATTGGGCTTGCTTCCATTTCCTGAGTTATATTTATCTTTGTTTTTGTCCTCAGCTTGCTAGAAATTGAGTGGAAGCTGGTTGAAGAAGTGGGTTGTCAGGCCCATGGTTGAAGAAGCGGGTTGGCAGGCCCGTGGTTGAAGAAGCGGGTTGTCAGGATCGTGGTTGAAGAGGTAGGTTGTCAGGCCTGTGAGAAGATCTCTCTAGGTGAGAGAGTTTTTGGGAAGTTATTTTCTCCTAGAGAGAGTCTAGCACTAGCTACAGAGCTCTGATAATTCGTGATCTGGCCTATTGTCAAGACCCTGAAAGGGGAAGTAGAGAAGTCGATGGAATGTGGAACAATGAAGGTGCATATTCCCAGGGTGGAACAAGCATGTGGGGAATGAGAGTTTGTGAGTATTGGGTGTAAGAAGGCTATGGAGAGAATCCTTCTAGTTTCACTGTGAAGTTTCCTGTAACCTCAGCCTAGTCTAGGATTCCCTTGCCCTAGGTGGAGCTTAGTTCTAGCTCGAGGGTGACCCATTGCTGAGCATGATTAGAAACATGGTATAAGGCTGGGAGGTTCATGGAAGTTATGCACACAATTGGTGGATCTCGATTAAAAGATAAGTATGCATTCCATGTTCATTCACTTGCTATGTATTTATATATGTTGTTACATCTATCGTTTTGTCTAGATTACTGCATGTATGCTTTTACTGTTATTTCTGCATTTGTTTGTGTATTAGCAGAATATGTTGTTTCTATATGGTTTTAATTACAGTTATATGATAATTGTTATTTCTATGAGAAAGAATAGCTTGACCTGGGTGGCAGGGGGTGTTAAAACAAATTGGTATCAGAGCATAGAGAGGCGTCCATAAGTGACGTTGCCCAGCCTGTTGGTGGCTCGGGATGTTATAGTTTTGTAGGTGCCTTATTTCTTATTTGAAAACCCACGATGCATCCTTAGATCCTCTATTTTTCCATTTGACCAAATATTCTAGATATTCCTTTCTGTGAGTTTTTCTACCAACCCTTGTGGCCAAAATTTATTCCACTTCCTTATCTTGTTTGACTAGTATTTGTTCCCATCCGTCCAGATTACTTTCATCATCAATGTTTTCTCCTTCATGGAACTTATACATATAGACAACATTGAATGTTGGAGATATATCAAACTTTTCTGGAAGTTCCAACTAATAAGCATTATTAGAATTTTTCTTCAAGATTCTGCACGGTCCTATTTTTTATAATTAAGTTTTTTATAAGTACCTCTAGTAAATTCTTCCTTTCTCAAGTGATGCATGACTAACTCATCTTATTTAAATATTTTATTTCTTCGCTACAGGTCTATCCATTGTTTATACTTGTTATTTCTTTCCTGTAGTTTTTTCTTCACCTGCTCATGCAATTCTTGCATAATGTCTGCAAAATCACTGGCATTAACACTCTGTTTATCTCATATATCTGAAAAAACAACAAAATATACCACCCCTTTAGGTGACCTTCCATAAACAATTTGGAATGGGATCTTCCCTATAGATCTGTTCACTGAATCGTTGTAAGCGAATTCATTTTGTGCCAAAAAGGAATCCCACCAGCTAGGATTTTCTTCACTCAAACTTCTCAATAAGTTTCCTAAAATTTGGATTTCCACCTCGGTCTGCCCATCTATTTGTGGGTGACGGGATGAATTGTATCCCAACTCAGAACCCAAAAATTTCCAAAGTGTCCTCCAAAAGTGACCAAGAAATATCGTGTCTCTGTCTAAATTAATACTCCTCGGTAGGCCATGTAATCGTACCACTTCTCTGAAAAGAAAGGCAACCAATTCACTAGCATCACTTGTCTTCTTACATGCTACAATATGTGATATTTTTGAAAACCTATCTAGTACTACCATCACGAAATCATACTTTCTGTGTTTCATAGGAAGTCTCAACACAAAATCCATGTTTACATCTTCAGGTACCGACAATGGACATTAAAGTCCTATATTCTGACTTCTATCCTTGGCTAATTGACAAACTCTACAACACTCAACACATTTATTGGCATGTTTTTTGATGTTGAGCTTGTTATCGCACAAGTTGTAGGTTGGGAAAAGCTCGACCTAACTACAATCATGGAAAACTGTCAAGAACTAGGACCCACTGTCACCTCAAGAAATAGTTCCTGGTGAGCTTGGGGGGATGGAAGTCAAAGAAAAATGTATCCCCTATTGGTCATGGATAAAATGGACGAGGATCTTGGAAAGGAAAGGGAAGTGAGGAAAATGGTTTCCAGTGAATGATTTCTGCAAAACAAGGTTAGCACAAAGCAAAACACTTCCACAAGAATAGTATACAAGCTATAAACCCCACTTGTCATGGGAAAGAACATTGTTGTCCCTAATATATGTAATATTAAACAATATATATCAGCAATATAATCAATGACAATCGATGAAAAAAATGCTTCAAGAGACACAAGAATTTACTCAAGTATAGCTCTCAACAATGATGATATTAATGACTAATTTAGTTAAACAATGAAGCAATTAGAGGGCTATTTTAAGAAAGATAATAAGCCCACAATTTTTTTTTTTATAGTAGTAGTAAACAATGCTACTATATCAATGAAAAACATGTGATATAGCAAAGACAATACCCAATGATTAACCCAACTCTAGAGCATTTAAAGGTTGATTTTTTGCAAGTTTACAGTGAAAATTATGACAGCCTTATGGTTGTAACTTTAAATATCTACAGTAGAGAGAATAATTCAATAAAATCAAAATCCAATTACACCATTAAATAGATTTTTTCAAGGCAAGCAAATTTGACTATTTATTTGCTGATTTTGACGAAGTATAGGTAAAGTTATGGTTAAATGAGTGTTTGAAGAGTTATTTTAGGACACGAGGCCTACTTTTATGAGAACATGGTTTCTACCCCACAAATATTTCCCCTTATAGGGAAAAAGATGTTCCCTAGCAAGGAGAACACACTTAAGCAATCATATCTAAAAAAGGACAAGATTTCATGTATCCCAATGCAACAATTGTATTTCTCCAATGCAAATTTAAAATGATTAGTGCCTTACTATTGGATTGTGGGGTCAAATAATGTGAAGACTAAGCTAAGTCCTTGGTAGTGTAAATAATTTTACTCCCCAAGGAAGCCTAGGTCTACTAGGAAATGATTAGAGGGTGTAAACCCTTTTACTTCTCTTAGCAAAACCTTATGTAACAATATGAACTTGGATGTATGAGATTGATCCACAAAGAACCTAGGGGTGTAAGCCTTTTTTATCCCTAGGGTTTTTGAAACAAAAAAAGGTGAACTTGGAGGGTGTGCGTCGTTGTAATTCTCCAAGAAAAATTGAAATTAAAGACCTTTCACAAGAAAAAAAAATAGATCTTTGAGAGGTTGTATGTCCTTATACTCCTCCAAGCATTCATCCACTAACAATTATGGAAGGGACCCCCAGTTATACCCCTTCCCCAAAAGTTGGGCACTTACTAGGAAATCAATGACACTCACCAAGGTGACACAGGGTCAATAGCATAATGTCCAAACAAATGTTCTATAATCAAAATAAGCTCCAATACAACATGCTTAAATGCCTCAAATATTAGGGTGATTACCTACCACAATAACTGACTTGTACCACATGGAGAAAGACCCATATCCCTTCTAGAAGCTAGCTAGTGTGATCGATGCATTGACGCTGGATTCAAAGTGTGGTGATAGAGCATGCTTACATATGTGCAAGTGGAAACTACTAGTCATTTGGTATCTCGACACTCCATGTATGCAACCTAATGGCCTTGAGACATCATCTCCTTATTTATCCCACAAAAAGAGGATAACAGGGTCGAAAGTATCTTTCTTTGACCAATGATGTGTTTTTTTCCATGCCACAATGTCCTCCTAAACTGCCACTTTGCAACTTTCCTATGAGGTTCAACCGTATTGAGCTCTATGTAACACATAATTGTTGGTTCTTAAATGATAATCCTTCCTGAATGTCGTACTCTATGAATCATGTTTGGTCCCTACTCCATCGTTCTTTGAATGCCTTCCAAGCCTCTGCAAAATCTGCATCCTCTTCATACAACCCTTTCACACATTCCAAACTTACCACTACGACTAACATGGTATTTAGCAATACTATCCTATGACTCAATGCATTAGAAACCTTGATTGATTTCTATGACCTGTGTTTCAAAACAAATGTATAAATATGTAATAATTCTACCCATTTAGAATGTTTCTGATTCAATTTACCTTGGTTGTTAATGTACTGCAACTCCTTGTGGTCAACAAACAAAATGAACTCCTTTGGAAGCAAGTAATGTCGCCACTTTTTTAGGGCCTGGATGATTGCATGAAATTATTGATCATAAACATAGTATCTATTCCTCATTTCATTCAACATTTCACTTAAAAATGACATTGGGCCACCTTCTTGGCCCAAAACTGCTCGAATTGTTTTCCCACTTGCATCACAGTCTACTTGAAATACCTTATTAAAATATGGAAGTGCCAATACTCGCTATTCTGTCACCTTATTTTTAAAATATTAAAATGACTTTGTTGCTTCTATTGCCCACTAAAATGTGCCTTTCTTCATGCACTTAGTAAGAGGCGTACAAATTTGACTGAAATTTCAAATGAACTTCCTATAGAAACTCACCAATCAATGGAAACTCATCATGTCAAAAGTGCATTTATGTTTCTGCAAATCCAATATTTATTTTACCTACTCGAGGTCCATCTTAAAACCTTCTTTGGAAACCAAAAAACCCAACTATACAAGTTCATTTTGGAAAAATGTACACTTCTTCAGATTTATTAGCAATGCCTCTTCTTTCAATCGTTGTAACAATTTCTTCACGTGCTCCAAATGTTCCTCTTTTCTCTCATTGAAGATCATAATTTCATCTCAATATATGACAATAAATTTTCCCAAAAACTGTTTCTGAACTTCATTCATGAACATCATGAATGTGTTAGGTGCATTAGTGAAATCAAAGGGCATGACTAACCACTCGAACAACCCATCTTTTGTTTTGGATGCGGTCTTCCACTCATCACTTTCTCTTATCCATATTTGATGATAACCACTCTTCAAATTAATCTTCATGATGTACTCAACACCACTCAAACAATCCATGAGATCATCCATTCTTGGTAAATGAAACTTGTACTTAATGGTGATTTTATTAATATCCCATGAATCTATACACATCCACCACAACTCACCATTCTTTTTCAATGTAAAAACTATTGCTAATGCACAAGGACTCAAACTTTCTCGAATTAACCCTCTGTCAAGTAAATCATGTACTTGTCTATTTACCACTTCACTATTTGTTGGAGTCATTTGGTAAGGTGATTTATTTAGAAAACTTGACCTTGGTATTAGGTCAATCTAGTGTGAGATGCTTCTCAATGGGGTTAATCCTACTAGTAAATCATCTGCTACAATTTCCTTGAATTCTTTCAACAAGTGTTGAATCTCAGTTGATATAAAATTTCTTTTCTCCGTCTCCTGAATCCTTTTTTCTACTATAGCCAAACAACAACCATTATGTTTCTTCTCTCTTAGAAACTCCTTAGCAGAACAAAACATGACTCAATTGTCATTGCCATGCAGATTCTTAATGTTACTATCGTTCATAACTTCCTTGCTATTGTTGTTCATCCCCTTATTGTTGTTATTTTCCATATTCATTTTCGACATTGGTACCAACTTATAATGATGACGATCCTTGAAAAAATCATATGAATTCTCCCTACCATCATGGAATACCATTATATCAAACATCCAAAGTCTCCCCAGAAATACATGACATGCATCCAATCTGGAAACTCAATAAACATTGTTTAGTCATAGTCACATGTTGTCCCTTTTGCAACCATGAAACTCGGTACAGATTGGGTGTGGAATTCCTTTCAACTTCAATTTCTCCATGACTTTAGTGGATATCAAATTATTTGTACTTCCGCCATCCATGACCACATGAAAACACTTATCACAAATTTTACATTTAGTGTTGAACACTCTCTTTCTTTGTTCAGCTTCCACTGCTTCCTTTTTCTTGGGCTTGAGTAATACTCTTCTCAACCTCATGTTTTTTCCTTGTTCTTTCTATAGTATTTCCACATTCCCACCCATATATTTTTCATCTTCTTCTTGGGTGACTTGTGTTCTAGATTCATTTCTTCTTGGTGTGTTCTATCTCTCTCGACATTCGAATATTTGTCGCGGCCAAAACCTATGCCTTTGCTGACACTTCTTCCTCCTCTTGTATGTTTATTGTTGGGCGCCTCATCCTCCTTCTCATTGTCTTTAGTAGCACTTTCTCTATCTCTGCCTCTAGTTCCTTTGCCTGAGAAATTTTTTCATATCCTTCTGTCAATATTTTCCTCTACCTTGAAAGCAACATGGTAGGCTTCGTCTACATTTAGAAAGTAATGTGTACTCATCTCGTGTTGAATCTAGTAATTCAGTCCATTTACGTATATTTCTGCTCTCTGAAACTCTGGTTCTTTCATCCTTGACCTGAGTGACAACTTGAACAACTCCTTTATATATTCACGTACATATGTCTCTTTCTTCCTGAGATTTTGTACTTGTTTACACAAGTTCTTCTGGTAGTTAATAGGTAAAAACTTCTATTCTATCTTACTAACCATATTCTTCCAAGTGTTAATCTTCTCTAATATATGATCTACTATGTCTTTCTGCAACATATCCCAACAAAGTACAACATGTCCTTTCAACTTATTAAAGGAAAAAAAAATGATTTGGATCTTGAAGATTATCATACTCGAAGTATCTTTCGAGATGGCCTATCCAGTATATAAGAGTTTCAACCTTCAAACTACAATCATAGAATGAAACTTCAACCCTCGCACTACCTATGTTACTCAATAAGGATATCAAACGTGCTGTTGGGTCTTCTTCCTTAGGATTTTGTTCAACTTCAACCTCTTCTTTATATTCATAATCGAACTCAGCTTCTCCATTTATTCTATTCTCCAACTCTTCTATTCTTCTTCTTAATTCTTCGAGTTCCCTATTTATCGCAGCTCCTCATGCTACTCTCGCTCTTCGCGGTGGCATCCTTAAAAGTTGTCTTACGTCCCTCACTCAGACCAACATTCATAGGCCGTACCTATAGGCACTGTACTCTCACAAGTCAGGACCCTTAACCTGCTATGATACCACTTGACACAACTCACGGACCTCAAGCAATTCTAATATCTTTAGGACTATGCTTTTCCTTAAGAACGCACAACGAAACTAATATTCAAGCACATAATAGACAATTCATTTACTGTTCAGAATGACCACAGTTTTTTCATTAGACAGTCTAATGACAAAACTGTGGTCATTCCGAACAATAAAAAAAACTCCAACCACATAAATATTTTTAATCAAATTCATTTACTGTTGTTAAGACCAAAACAAAAGGAATTTAACTACAACCATAAGAACACAAACATGTTGTGAATTCTTTATTTTATTATTGATTTCAAAATGCCCCTTATTACAATGTAATTGAGAAATACATATTTCTCACCGATCTAGAACTCATACACTATTTTTTTCTTTTGTAGATTGTATCGTCTCTTCTCGATCTCATTATTGGTGGTTATCTTGATCGATTCCAATCAACCTGATGAAAACCTTCCTTTCTACTCACTTGAATCAACTCTTACATCTTCCTTTCCCCTTCTTTTTATGTCATTTATGTCAGCTGATTTGTTTCCTCTTCCGTTGGGAAAATGAATAGTCATGCTTGTTCGTTGCCCAGATGTTTTCCCATTTGGTTTCATTTCCTCTTCCCTCACTAATGATTCCCACTTGATGTTTAATCTTCATGAGCTACGTGGACCGAGTTTGGAATGAACACGTTAGGTTGTGGCATCAAGTTTCCAATGCAAATCCTATAGCATGGAGTCGCAACATAGGAGGTGCAGTGAGTTGCAACACCAATTATGTAGAGTACAGTTACAACACTAATCTTGTAGCATGGAGTTGGAACACTAATCCTATAGCGTAGACTTGCAGCATAGGAGGTGCAATGAGTTGCAACACTATCAATTTTTAACAAGGAGTAACAATATGAACTCTCAAGTAGAGTTTCAACCATCCTTATTCATCCTAAATTAACTTGTATAATATTTCAAATGTTTTTTGCAAATGTGGATTACCTAAAACCAAAGAAGCTCTTGCATCAAGTTTCAAAATGTTGGACTAGTTCATGGCTACAGAATATCTCATGGCATCCGGGCTCCTCATTAACTCAATGGTGTGTGAGAGGGGTATTTCCCACCATAGACCCATTGCTACATTGTTTCAAATCATCTCCTTAAATTCAACATAATTGGATGTCAGCGTGACATCCGGCATGTCGATAAAGGTTGAGGTTGACCCGAGTATGTATTAGTTGGCAAATGATATCACTTAAAATATTAATTTTTTTTTTCTAATTTGGCATGCCGTTAAAGGTTGACGTTGATCCTTGGTATGTATTAGTTGGCAAATAATATCCATTTAAATATTAAATTTATTTTTGTTATTTATTATTATTATTATTATTAATGTAAAAATATTAACATGATAAAAATAGGATAAATTTTTAAATTAAATAATACTTTAAATATTATGAAATTTTTTTAGTATAAAATAAAAACTATTTAAAAATAAATATAAAACACTGAGGGTTGTTGTTTTGTTGACTTTAGGAAATCTTTTGACATGGTTCTTAGGAAAAACCTTTGGAATAGGTTGGAAGAGATAAAAGTGTCTCTCGAGTTGAGGGCTGCTGCAATAAGAATGTATGAGAACGTTATTGCTAAGTTTGAAAACACTGAGGGTTGGTCAAAAGAGATTAACTGCAATACCATAGTCAAACAAGGTTGTCCCTTGTCCCCTACCCTTTTTGGCATATACATTAATAAATTAGAAGAATGCTTGGAAAAAGCAGGGTGTGTCAGCCCTACACTCACTGGTATAGTCATCAATCTTCTTATTTATGCCGATGATATCATTCTTATGGCAAGGAGTCCCCATGATGTTGAAAACCAACTAAGAATCCTCAAGGATTTTTGCTCCAATATGGGTATGACTATTAATACTGATAAGACTAAGGTCATGATTATTAAATCCAATAAG
>JZKD02S0134638.1:644934-660116 GCA_000966675.3 Picea glauca
TACCAACCTTCCTAACCTCTTAACTCAACAAAAGTATGGTGATCTTGGAAAGCTTCTCTTAATGCTTTTCGAGCACATAAACAAAATTCTAAAAAATCACAAGTAATCACTTACCATTTTAAGGTCCAATAGACCAATTAGGTTTTAGTAGACGTTAATCATCATCTTCATCAATATTATTTATTATAACATATTAGTTATAAACATGAAAAAATTTGAAAAAAAAATCTTTATAATAATTTAAATTAAATAATAAAATTTTAAACAAATTAGTTAGTTATTAACATTTTTAAAATCTCATATTAAAAGTAAAAATAATAAATAATAAAATAAATTTTTTAACAAATTAATTAGTTATTAACATTTTTTAAATCTCGTATTAAAATTAGAATAATAAATAATATAATAA
Source organism: Picea glauca (assembly GCA_000966675.3). Taxonomy (NCBI): domain Eukaryota; kingdom Viridiplantae; phylum Streptophyta; class Pinopsida; order Pinales; family Pinaceae; genus Picea; species Picea glauca. Next base: position 645,344 of record JZKD02S0134638.1, read on the forward strand.
TTTTTTTAAATTAATTAGTTATTAACATTTTAAAATCTCATATTAAAATTAGAATAAATGTTATGCACTACTACCAAGTTGGAATAAATGTTGTGCACTACTACCACAACTACCACTAACAAATTAAAGATTAGTATATATTTTTAAGATACAATGCCACCACCAACAATGAATAATGTATATTTATGATGATATAAAGCTTTTATCTCTTTCCTTATATATTTTATTAACTAAAAATTATATTTTTATATTTTATTAACTAAAAAACATATTTTTAATTTAAATTTAATTTCACAATTTTCTTATTACATGAAATTAAAATCTTTTAAAATGTATATTTTTTAATATTTTAATATTTATTTTTAGATATATCAATATTAAGCTTTAAACTTTGATTATAATTTAATTTTTAAGATTTTATATTTTCAATTATTAAAATAAGAGGATCTGGGTTGGAGAGCTAAATCACAACGCACTCAACTTAGATCAACCTTTCTCACATTATTTTATGGTTGATTTCTCACGTATTGTTGTGCAACATTGTGAGAGGATCTATCTATTTCTTCTTGAGTTCTAGTTGTTTGTAATACCAATTTATATAACTGAGTCAAAACACTTTTTTGATCATCCAAATAAAAAATAATATCACGTCCAATGCGATGTGAATAAGTCATAAATACAACATGCTAATTTATAATTTAAATCTATAGAGAAATTTTAAAAACAAAGGTTTAAATTTCCTTTCTTGGCAACGATACCAAATTGGATGTCTTCAGTACTTTGTTTATTTCATCACGGTCAAACATTAATGCATTAATTTCCTTATTCTTTGAATTCAACTGATTTTGATAATTCGTTTAGTTTCACTTTCTTATCTTTCTTCATATCCTTAATTGTATCAGCATGCACTTTCTTTAAACCTTTTATTTGATTTCTTAATTCTCCCACCTGTGATTTATGTGTTGATGATTTTATTTGATTTTTTAATTCTCCAACCTGTGATTTATGTGTTGATGATTTTTCTACCAGATCATCCACATTATCTTCATTATTTGAAATATTTAATCATCTTCAACTTTAAATATGTTCGTCAATGATTTGCAATGTGATGACTTTTTTGCTAATTCTTTCTTAAGCTTTGTATCCTTCCGTTCTCAATAGCTAGTGAATCTGTTTAGTGATAGGAATTTTTCATTACTTTGGATTCAATAAACTCATGTTGTGGAATCCTCTGTGAAAACTCCTTAGCTCTTCTCTTTTTTAGGTCTTTGACTTATTTGGTGAGTTTTAAATTAGACTCTTTGTATCCTTCCGTTCTCAATAGCTAGTGAATCTGTTTAGTGATATGAATTTTTCATTACTTTGGATTCAATAAACTCATGTTGTGGAATCCTCAACTTTTATTTTGAATATTTAATTTTTTCCTCTCTAGCATATAGAATTTCTTTGACATTCTCCTTGGCCTTCACGAGATCATAAAGTGTTAGCATTTTATTTTCCAACTCTTTCAGTCTAATAATACTCACTATGTTGATTATCTTTCCACTATTCAGTTTGCTCACTAGAGTTTGTAATTTCTTCATATTAATGGTAGATTGAATGAATCTTCTAGAAACTCTATCCACAATTTATATGTATCATTAAACTATATCTACGACGTTGATTTGAATAAATTATTCTTCAATATAGGTAGATTTATGTTGAGGACAACCTGACACTTTAGTGGTATCAAGATGCAATACCAACACGCAAAACTTGTTTTTCTCTTTTTATATTGATGCAATGAAACTAGGAGCTCCAGGATATTTTGATTATGACATAACATCTGGGCTCAAATTCACCAATAGAGCATATTCATTTTTTGATGGAGATTGTAGGAACCTTAATTAATTAAACCCTAAAAATTTCGTATAATTAAACATAAATTTATTTCAATGAGTAATATTTTATTAATCTTTGTAAAAGCATGTAATATTAAGCAAAAAATTAAAGTTAACCACAACATGAAATAGATTACATATTCATCCACCTAACTTAGCAATTTCATAAATAAATTACATGCTTCTGATGCTAATTTATGTTGATATGGTTGTCCAACCTGTTGCTTTGTTGATGCCTATGCACTTACCAACTCTGCCCAAATCGACTAACCTCCCAACCAGTTAGGAGCAACCTGTCCGGCTCCCTAGCTCCAGGAAACCGAAAGTAATCTTGACCCCTGTGCCCAAAACCCCTAGCAAACTGGTGCCCCCTACTTCTGATTCACCAAAACCCCCCAAAGCCAAACTCCTCACACCCCAGATATCCACAGAAAATCTCCCACAGAAATATATCTTCCTCTCAAAATGTTTCCTCCTCCCAAAAGAATGCCCTACACGTAAGACTCTTCCCCATCATATCCTCCTTCACCGACTCTCCTCCCCTCATTAATTTCCTTATCTCCCCCTTTAATATCTTATCCCCTTCTTTAATGTCTTATCCCCTCCTGCATACTTAAAGCATTTAATTAAACAAATTAAAATTATGAAGCCCCTTAAATTTATTACCCATGTTATTGAGTGTGATATGTACTTAATTAATTAATCAAAAGTTATAAACAATTAATTAATAAATAAATATTTAATTAATATTATTAATGCTAAACATTGTTTAATTAAAACCATAATAGGCCAATTAATTATCTAATTAATTTTACTTAATAGTCCCTAAGCATATATTCAACTAGGGTTGTTACAAAGATTTATAATAGTCCATGGTTGAGTCTCATTTGAAGATTATTTTTATCATTCAATGAAATGAAAACCTCAGATGTCATTGGTATAGAAGAGGATGTGATAACTAAAACAATCTCACCTTTTTTTTTGGGTTGAGGCTCCTATATTAAATAATCAACTTGTTTAGAAAAGCCTTCTTGTGTAACTTCTTTGAAAAAGAGCCTGAAAAATTTATTGAAATTGGTTATTTTCCGCTTGGGTTTTTCTTCTTTTGGCATTTTTCTTGCCCGATCTCTCTAATATTCTCTTGATACCTTGTTGTACGATTTAATTAGTAGGTATTGTGATTTGGTCTCTTTCACCAATAGGGTTCTCTTTGGGAGTTTCCTCAATAACGCGCAATTCAAATAAAGAATGCACTTAATTAGCTTCTTAACAATAAAAATATGAATAAAGGGTTCAACATAAAAATAAATATATTTTGAACTTCATTATTACAACCCTCTAAAATGCATGCAAATTGAATATGCATCCATGTATTCTAACAAGAAAAATAGTGAAATGGTATTGATCATTTCAAAGAACTTTAAATGCGTATTGCAATTAAAGTTGAAAAGAATTTGATAAGCACACTTCAAAAATATCACACTCAGAAATCCAAAGCTTTGAGAAATAATTAAATTCATTCTCAAAGTAGTTCTTTGTGGAGTTTATTTTATTAAATATATTCTTCATTTTCAAAGAATCCAATAAACGAATTGACTAGTGCTTTAGAAACAAAGGTTTCCAAACACAAGGACTAAATCTCCATGAATCAATTAGACAATCTTGTCTTACATTTATCAGTTACATATAGGGATGTAAAATACTCGATGATATTATAGATAAAAATATTGTAAGAATAAAAGAAAAACACTCAACAACTCATCCTTATGCTCTATGCACAAATAGAAGCACAAATCCTTGAGAAAAATAGTGTAGAAGAAGGAAAAGCAAGAAAAATGGAGATATTTATTTGTTCATAAAATATTTGGCTACTTTTTTATTATCATATTTTTATTTCCCTCCAACCCTTTCTTTGATGGTGCTCTATCTTTTATAAAATCTGCTTCCAATGCTTCTTGAAGTAGTTGGGATTTTGGTCTTTCTAGGAACTTCCACACACTTTTCTTCTTGGAGTGACCACTTTAATTAATGATTCATTGAAATCTTATTAAACAATTTATTTCATTAAAAGTCATTTCTTGAAGTGTGGACCATTTTTTCTTTAATAAAATTCATTTAATAAAATTTTATTTCTCAATTTTTAAACTGGATGCCTTTCAAAAAGTGGACAATGTTTTAAGTGTTTGAGCATGATATTTGATTTATAATCTATGGAAAACATAACAGAATAGATATTGATCATTCCATATTTCAAACGAGTCCTCCTGAGAAAAATTCGGAGTTCTAGATCTCATGTTATAGCCTCAAAAAGTCAAGGTTCTAAAAACATTTATCATCCAATCATGAAAACAAAGATAAATTTTATTTCAATTTAAGGATGCATTGTGGAAAAATTCAACTATTTAAACATGTCCCATCATATTCCTCATCAAATTACCTTTCCAATGAGGTATAGTTTGTCCAAAACTAACACCTAGATCTTATGTTATGATCTACGGAAGTTCGTTGCTCAACAACAGTCCATCAAGTTCGTGAATTAATCTTGTCCCTCAACTAAAATTATCCTTTTAGAAATCCCATGTATGCATTTTGGTAATTTATATGGTAGTGTATATATTGTACATATTATGATTGACTTCATGTGAAACAAAAAGAAACTATGGATATGGAGCCTTAGGAAAATCATGAGTTAATAAAAAAATTGATGGTCCACTTGCCCAATCAACGCCCATTCAATGTCCTTGTCATTTCCTAGTAAACATTGAGTCATATCCCAACCAACATTAATTCATAGCCTAGTCAACAAGAGGTGTCCACGTCTCTTGGTATAATTATTTGTTATGCCTGCCACATGCCACAAAGTGATTAGTTAACAATAAAAGGGAATATGATATAGGATATTAAGTTAAGTATGGGAGTATGGGAGCATGGGAAGAGGGAGTAAGGGGAGGTGAGGTAGGAGAAGAGATAAGTATATGAGGAGGGTCGTGGGCATGGAAGAGAAAGGAGAATGGGAGGGGGCATCTGAAACCAGAAAGGAGAGATAATCGAGTGTGAAAGAGTGATGGTGTAGAAGAGAGGATTGGGGGTGGATGCATGGAGTGAGGAGAAATTAGAAGGGGAAGGTACATATTAACCCACATAAGAGGGATAGGTATGGTAGAGAGAGGGGAGGGAAAATAAAAATAAGTAAATCTAAGGGTGGAGGTGTTGGATTTTTGAGAGGTGGTGTGAATCAGTGATAGAGATATTTAATCTTTTTTAACCATGATACATAAGTGTTGTTTATCTTTATGATCAATTTACCATTATCATTAAACAAGTGCATAACAAATGAACCATGAACAATAAGAAATAATACACATACACAGTACACCATTATTTTTACGTGGAAAACCAATGTGAGAGAAAACCACAAAATGATTTTTCTTATATGTCTTTAAGAATTACATTTATTGGAAGCACCAACTTCCTTTTTTTTTCCAGCTGCAATTGGAAGGAGGCTCCAACCCCCCTACATTTTCAAGCTACAACCTGAGGGAAGCTCCAACTCCCCAATTCTTCGGCTACAACTAGAACGAGGCTACAACCCCCTATGTTCTCTGGGTACAACCAGAAGGTAGATAAAACCACCTATCATTGCCCCGTCTAACCACCCTAAAATATAAGTGTCAAATAAAATATGAAACCATTTACACAGTATCACTGTGAAATATACCACTATAAACCTGTACCAATATGTGCCCAAAACATGTAACCAACCTGTACCAATATCTTGTAATCAACCTGTACCAGAAGTCATCATGTACCAACAAATACCAATAGGTACATGACCTGTATATTCTACAACTCACATATCTATGTGATCTATCTATAATGAAACCTATGTATGTACACGACCTGTCTATACTTAAAACTACGTACAACTTCAGAAAGATAGGGTTTTCACTTTTTCTGAAACTCAGACACTTTTCTGCCTTTGTCACTTCAACCTATAATCTGTCACCATGTCTAATCTACAGTTTTTCCCTATGCATACATCATCATACATATCCCTTAACCAAATGCATATATGTCTCTATAGTCATGTATCATACATGTGTATATAATCATGATCAAGTGTAATAACCATCAAATGGACTAAACATCAAACCCTCACTGATATGAAGCCTCAAACTACACCAATAACTTCACTAACACATTACAACCAAAAAATGTCAACAATGTACCAATAAATACAAGATATGCCTCAACACTCAACCCAATAAGTTGTAACAAAAATGAACACCAACCATACCAATGTTGTATTCCTGTAGATCTAGTTCATATAATAAGTTCCATACAACCATCAACCTCTCTAAGGGAAAATATTCAAACTCCCATAACCATATTTCGTGTAGAAAACAATATCCAACTACACATAAGAATACCTTTTGAACCATGTACTTGAACCGTGTAGACCTTCCTGGGAAGTTGATTTCAGACTATGAGAACTTGGCACCCTAAAAAAATCAATATTTCATGGCTTTTCCCAACTGTATGCGACCTCCACTTCCTTAGACTGTGTATGTACATTCCCTCCTTCACTTCCATTCCACGTATGTACGCAACCTCTTCCACTGCAAGTCGTGTACACCTAAACAAATAGGGGTTTTTTCAGTATTTATGCAACTCTGAAAATTTCATCGTCAACCCTTCTTGCTACCTGTTGGTCACTATAATTGCTTATTTAACTAAACAATCAAGTGCTACATAAATTGTCAACCCAGGGAAGTCTGTTTATTTCAAAGATAACCATGCACTATATATGCTCAATCTCAAAAACAACCTAGAGTTGTAGTAAAGACATATTAATCACACTTTGCCTTGAACAAACTGAAGTTCTAACTTGAATTACAGGAAAGCAATCTACCTATTGCAGAGTTCAATGTTTAAGGAAATAACTGTTCAAAGAATCCTGGATTACATTAAGAAAATAACAACTTGGAAAACAAATCCTTCAAGACACTGCAAAAGGAAAGACTAACTATTCTATAACCAGAGAACATGACCCTATTCCCAAAGCAGAAATCTTCAACACCTGTTTCCGATCACCACACTTTTATGAACTCATTGTTGATTGAAATGATTGACACACACTGGAGACTAACTATCTCTGACAGAAAGCAGGACCTTATTCCCTAAGAAGGAAACTTTAGCACCTATTTCTGATTAGCACACTTTCATAAACTCATCATCAAGTGAAATAATTGACATGCATTGAAGGCTAACTATCCTTAACAGAGAACAAAACCCTATTCCCTAAGCAGGAAACTTCGGCACATGTCCCTGATTATCAAACTTTCATGAATTCACCAAACATGATTTCTAACTAGAATGATTAACAATTACTCAAGCATGAATCATATGAAAACAATGTAATAATCAGTAAAGCAGAGTTTCAGCAAGACAGAGTTCAATAAAGTAGTGTTTCAGCAAAACAGAGTTCAATAAAGTAGTGTTTCAGCAAAACAGAATTTAATCAAGGCATGAACAAAAATAACACTAACACACTATAAAGCTAATGGGTGAATCTTGTGAAGATTGTGGGCCCTCCCTTCTCAGAAGATTCCCCTGAAATGAAAGGAACTAGAGAGAAATGCTCAGAATAGTCTTTTATTCATCTGTCAACTGTATCATATTACAATCTGAAGTAACACACGTCATTCTCTATAAATCCTTTCTTAGCTAAAACAGAAGGTCCTCTCTAATGGCGATTTCCTCTTATTTAAAGAGGAGAATCCCTTTGATACAAATTGATCAACAATTTACAGGTGTACATCGAAGTCCTATTCTTAGTCAGATCGAATTTCTAAACTGGAATAGGATATCCTAGTCTCCCGCAACAGAATGCTATTACAAGTGCTGAGTGAGGTGTTGTTGTTGCTATTGGAGTAACAACTTCTTTATTTGTCTTCTTGTTACTGTTGTTGTATGCTTTTTCAGCATCACAAATCACGGGTTGTTTCAGCCATGAGATTTGCGTTTTGATTGTTTCAACAACTTGGTCTCAGGCAACAGCAATGGTTAATGCTAGCTCAAGGTGCGGCTGTCGTGGTCAATGTAACAGTTTTGTGTTGTTGTTTCAGCATCGTAGACCGCGGGCTGTGTAAGAGCTTCTTCTGTGTGAGTTGTTGTTTCAGCATCGTTGACCATGGACTGTGTAACAACTTCATCTGTGTGAGTTTTTGTTTCAGCATCGTTGACCACAGAGAGTGTAGCAGTTGTTGTTTCAGCATTATAGACCACAGAGAGTGTAACCGTTGTTGTTTCATCATCATAGACCACAGAGAGTGTAACGGCTTTTTCTGTGTGAGTTGTTGTTTTAGCATCGTGGTCGATAGACTGTTTCAGCAACATGCCTCAATGCTAATCTGCAGTTCGAACTGTTTCAGCACTTATACATTTCTGATCAATGGTTAAGTACGATAGTAATATAAAATTATATGCAAAACAGATTAAACATATAGTAAAGAGAAGATACGTTGTATACCTTTGGAAATATAGGGTAAAGTGATAATGAGAGTTTAAATATGAGTGAAACAAGGGTGTAATGGTGAAAAAAAGTGTGAGCAAAAAGGTACATTGTGTGGTCATAACATCCCCCCCAACTTAAAATGTTGCATGTCCTTAGGGAACTTCACTTACTCTGACCGTGCAAGTTACTCAAGCAGTAGCTATGGGATGTGTTGTCTGTTGGAGCTCAGAACCCTTGAACGCATTGCAACCTTTTCCAAGCTACTGTTTCTGTCTTCTTAGGCAACTTATAATGAATTTGATATTTCTCTGCTGGCATCCAGAGGATAGGAAAGTGAAACTGATACCCTATCCAACTTTCAACACATTGCTAAACACACTTGATGTAGTTAGGTACCCTGGAGATTGCTATCTCAAGATTAGTGGGGCTAAAAGGATTGTGTTTCTATCTTTTCTCAGTAGATTGTTGCCAAAACATGTTGTTTGCATGTAGGGAAACAATCTCTGTTGATTTAATGAAGTGTTGACAATCTTGAAGCACTGTTGTCTGTAGTTGCTGAATGTGTTGAGTCATCCCTGGTTTATTTAAAAACTGATAATACTCTGTAACAAAGGTGGCAGCATTTTGTCGTTCTGGCCTTTTCCAGAGAAGGCGGTTATCCTCATTATTATTGGCAGCTAGGAAGTCATCCTTCCATATAATCTGATTGTTGAGGAAGGAGGTGAGTGCCCGAATCCGGATGGCACCAACAAGAGGGTTAAGGTTAAGCTGTCGGTTCTCAGGGATGGCCTCATTATGAAAATATGCCTCACAGAGGAGGTGTTGATCCATAGCAAAGGCTTCTGCAAAGGTTTTGACAAAATCTGTTGGATTTAACACTACATGGGGTCTGCCTTCTGTGATTGATTTGATCTGGAAACATGTAAGTCGTTCCATGAGGAACAAAGTGTAATTGCAGGATGGTTTCCTTGCAGCCAATAACTTTTGTGCCAAGTCAAATATCAGGAGAAATCTGTCTTTTAGTTCTCTATTCTGTTTCTTAAGGGCACGGGCTTCTTGGTGTGTTTTCTCCAAAGCTTCCCAATTTGATTAGGTATGATTTAACCATATTTGTTTGTGTTCCTGCAGGCTTTTGGCCTGTGTAGCAACAAACTCTTTTTTTCATTTTTCTATTATTGTCTTCTCATCCCATGGCTGAGTTTGTGTTTCAGCGTTGCAAGTAGTAGGTTGAGGTAGGGTCTGAGTGGCTTGTTCCATAGAGGTGTGGTTATTGATCTGGCTGGGAGGGGCATATTCATCAATAGGCAATGTTTGTATAGATTTATTAACAAAAGAAGGGGTTTCAGATTTGACATTTATTGCAGGCCAGGGTTCAGTCTTAATTTTGGAAGGTCCTGCTGGTTCGTGTGTTTTAGCTATAGTTGGTTCTTGTGTGACAACAGGTTTTTATTATTTGACTGCAAACATTGTAGGTGAAGGGGTAGCTCCTGGCATTGGAATTTGAATTACTTTGTATCCTTCTTGATAGTAGATGTCCCCACATTGACTGCACATATATTCTCTACACGGATTCTCTATTGTAGTTCCCTTTGACATGGTCGTTGTGAGAGCTAGGGTGTACAAATTGAGTTCCTTCTCATAGGTTTCATTTGCTGCGACTAGCTCTTGCTTGTAGGCTTCTAGTTGAGATTTTAGGAATTCATTTTCTTGTAAGACAGAGGCCATTGTTGGTTCTGGTTGAGGGGTGATTGGTTCTTGTGTAGCAGTCACAATCGCACTAGTTGGTTCTTGTGGAGCAGCTACAGGATCGGTAGTTGCTTCTTGTGTTTTAGCTTCTTGATGTAAGGAAAGTAATGTTGCAGCACCTTGGACCTCTGATTCCTGTATCTCAGTATCAATATTAGCAGCTGGTTCTTGTGTTTCAGCTGTAGCTGGTTCTTGTGTGACAGTTATAGCTAGTTCTTGTGTTTCAGCTACTGGATGAGTAGCTAGTTCTTGTGTTTCAGCTACTGAATGGGTAGTTGGTTCTTGTGTTTCAACTACTGAATGAGTAGTTGGTTCTTGTGTTTCAGCTACGAATTGGGTAGCTGGTTCTTATGGTTCAACTACTTGATGAGTAGTTGGTTCTTTTGTTTCAGCTACTTGATTTGAAACGGATGATGTCGCAACACCCTGGGCATCTGGTTCTTGTCTTTTAGTGCCCGTGGGTGGAATAGGCAAAGATTCTAGGATTTGGGAGGTTGGAGGTGTACGGGGTATTAGTCGGATGGGTTGGGGGTTTAGGGTAGTGGCGGTAGTGGTTTCTCTTATTGAGGCCCTTGTTCGTTTTCTTTGTAAAAAGGGCAGGAAGAAATGAATTTTCTTTCGTTTACGTGGGGGGTTTTCCTCAATGATGGGACATGGAGAATTGTCTGGTTCAGAATCATCACTGAGAATATGAAGGGCAGGAGTGGATGACTCTGGTAAAATGTGGGGCGGGCTTGGTATGATAGGGGGGTTAATTGGGTTAATTGGGTATGGAGGCGGACTGTTAAGTATTTCTGGAGAATCTGGAGGGTTTTGTGGTTGTTGTTCCTAAAGATTTTCAGGAATTTCAACAGCTTCTTGGGGATCTATAGGTGGGTTGTTTAGTGGAGGGTTTTGTTGGGAAAAACCCTTTTGGATAAGAAGTTGAATGAGATGGTGATGGGTGAGTGAAATGGCAGGATCTTTATCCTTTTTACAGTAGTGTGACATATTTTTGAAACAACTGAGAAGATAATAAGGAATGTTCACCAATCTAGCATGTCGTAAATGAGACAACAGGACAAAATCATGCTGGTATACTACCTGGTATCGACCTTCGCAGGTAAGGTAGTGTTTGACGAATTTTGCAACTTTTGGCCATGGAGGCGGCAATGAGTTGAGTCAGACACCCCGACCTTTATGTTCAATTTGTTCCCCTGGCAAGAGGAAATCCTGCTGGGCATTGAGGATGATATGTTTGCGGCTGAACAAGCTAATGCCATTTGTAGGGAGACCCGAAACCTGTGCTATATCCTCTTTTGTAACTGAAATTCGAACCCCTTGAACAATGGAAAGATCTTCCTAGAGATTTTGAGCAAACTGCAGAACCTATTGTTGATCAAACCCCTGGAGTCTCTGAAAATAACCGAGCCATCCTGCCTGCAAAAAAAATTGATAGGATTCTGGATACAGTTCTAACAGGGATGTCGTGGTGGGTTCGTACTGTATAACAGAGCCTGCCATAGCTAACAGCTAAGTAAAATACAACATCAAAGAGTCGAGTAACAACTTATGTGCAGAGTAAGTTTTTCGAGTGAAGGCATGCAAATGGTGGTGAAACAAACGAAAGGATGGTAAATAGGAATGGCAGTGGTTAATTTGTGTGAAATGATGGTATACAAGTTTGATATTTCCTCCCCCCCTTCAAGTGCAACTAATAATGATTTTACACGAGTGGTAATAATGATTTGAAATCTTCTCATTAACTATAGCTTAATTGTATTTACATAGAATTTACATACCTCGCCTTTACCTTTTGATTCGTACTTAAACAAAATATAATGCCTGTCCATAATAATTCTGCAGTGGCCGTGGCAGAGACTTTTGATTTGTTAGCTAAATTGTACCAAGAATTTGTTGACTAGAAGGACAAAATATAGTATGAGAGTGCGAAGGCTTAATGACAGAGACTGCTGAAAAGTTGGTTCTTCAGAGATATGAAGAATAGAGAAATGTTTGTTGAAGAGTGATGTCGCAGAATACTGCTGAGGAAGTGGTGTTTCAGCCATAGAAAGAAAGGAGAAACAATTGTTGAACGGTGTTGTTTCGTCAATGGGAAAATGGTGAAAAGTTGTTGACAGTGGTGTTTCAGTGATGGGAGAATGTGAAGAATTGCGGAACAATGGAGTTTTGACAATGGGAAAAATGGAAAAAGGTTGCTGGCAGTAGTGTTTCAGCAATGGAAAATGTGAAGAATTGCAGAATAGTGGATTTTCAACAATGGGAAAATGGCGAAAGGTTGCTGACAGTGGTGTTTCAACAATGGGGAGAATGGTAAAAGATTGTTGAATAATGGTGTTTTAGCAATGGGGAAAATGGCGAAAAGTTGTTGACAATGGTGTTTCAGCAATGGGAAAATGATGAAAAGTTGCTGACAGTGGTGTTTCAGCAATGGGAAAATGGCGAAAGGTTGTTGAACAGTGGTGTTTCAGCAATGGGGAAATGGTGAAAGGTTGTTGAATAGTGGTGTTTTAGCAATGGGGAAAATGGCGAGAAGGGTTGTTGAACAGTGGTGTTTCAACAATGGGGAAATGGTGAAGGGTTATTGAACAGTGGTGTTTCAATAATGCGGGAGTTTTTCTCTTCTTGAAGTAAGATCGTCCTTCCTTAGTAGGCCTTTGCTTTGATCGAGAATCTACAAAAATCAATTGTAACATGGTATATCTTGACAGGGATTATTAGTAAACGAAATCTAATCTAATACTAAAGAAATTAAATTAAAAGAATTAATTGCAATGAGGGGTAGGAGCCCCCTTTAAAAAGAGGTATTGAGCGTCTGCCACACATGTGGCCTTAAAATCTTCTTTGGAAATAGGGCATTGGTACAGACGGAGTTGATGACCATTTACAAGTAACGGTGTTTTAGAGTCATCGATTGTGAGAAATCTTATTGTTCCATTGGGGAAACCATTGTCTACTTCGTAGGGTCCAAGCCATCTTGTACGTAGTTTCCCTTGAAATTATTTAAACCAAGAGTCGTACAGTAGGGCCCAATTACCTTTTTGGAATTGCTTATGCTTGATAGTTTTGTCATGCCATTTTGATCTTTGTTTTTGAATCATAGTTGTCCGATGAATGGCATCTAGTCTTTTTTCATCCAATTCATTAAGCTACTGCAACCTAGTTGTCTGTGCATTGGTCAAATCAAGGCTGACAGCTGAAGCAGTCCTTAAGGTTTTGATTTCAAATTCCACAGGAAATACAACACTCTTTCCATAAATTAATTCATAGGGAGAGAATCCTGTAGTATTTCTCCAGGTAGTTTTGTAGGCCCATAATGCTTCAGGGAGTCTGTGAGACCAATCCTTTATGTTTTCCTTCACTGTTTTTGTGAGAATGGCTTCTATTACTTTATTTTTGCTTTCCACCTGTCCATTGGCTTGTGGGTGGTATGATGTAGTCATTCTATGCTAAATATGATATTTTTGAAGGGTGGCTTTAAAACCATGAGAAGTGAAAGGAGGTCCTCCATCTGTAACTAGTTCTCTTGGCACTCCAAATCTGATGAAGATGTCTTCAAATAAGAAATCTATAACTGCTTCTTCGGTCACTCTATGGAGTGCTTTAGCTTCCACTCATTTGGTCATATAGTCTGTGTAGACCACTATGTAAACTTTTTGATTGGATGGGGGGTTAATGGCTCCTACAAAGTTTAAGGCCCATCTTTCAAATGGTTCAAGTATTATCTGAGGGTTTAATGACATTTCATCTCTATGATTAGGTTGGCCCATTCTTTGGCATCTACCACAGGCCCGGACATATTTCTTTGCATCTTTAAAAAGTTAGGGCCAATAATACCCCATCCTGAGAATTTTATGTGTTGTTCTCTTATCAGCAAAATGCCCCCCACAATGGCCATCATGACAAGCTTTTAGTAGGTCATAAACCTCATCTTCTCTAATGCACCTTCGGATTTCTTGATCAGGTCCTGTATGAAAAAGACACCCACTTATCCAACTATACCGAACACTTTGTTGAATGATTCTTCTTTTCTCTCGGTGGGATAGGTGTGGTGGTAACTTCCCTGCAACCAAGTAGTTAGCAATGTCTACATACCAAGGTGAGTGAGCAGAAACTGCAAATAGATATTCATCAGGAAATGAATCATCTACTGGAGTGTCATCATCAGGTGTCAACCGAGAAAGGAAATCAACAACTACATTTTCTTTTCCTGGTCTATCTACAATTGTAATGTCAAATTCTTGCAATAATAGTAACCATTTGGTGACTCAAGAATTTGTTATAGGTTTGTTCATTAGATATTTGATAGCTGAGTGATCAGTATGGAAAATAGTAGAGTAGCTAGTGATATAATGTCTAAATTTATTAATAGCCTAGATAACTGCTAAGAATTCCTTTTCGGTAATTGTATAATTGAGTTCAGTAGGAGTCATATTCTTGCTAATGAAATAAATAACATAGGGGAGATGATTTTCTTCTTGTCCCAAGATAACTCCTATTGCAGTATCTGAAGCGTCAGAGGATATATGAAAGGGAAGTGTCCAATCAGGTCCTCTAAGAATAAGAGTTGTAGATAACTGATGTTTAAGTGTATTAAATGCTTCCTGGCAAGAATTAGTCCATTTGAATT
>JZKD02S0134638.1:660166-683643 GCA_000966675.3 Picea glauca
TCTCAAGGTTTTGTAGTGCTTCCTGAAAAGAAACACCATAAGGGGTAAAATCATCCATAAAAATTTTCATAGAGTCATTAAGCATATCAGAAAAGATTCCTATAACTTCTCTTTGGAAGGTTGTTGGTGCATTGCATAGTCCAAATGGGAGAAATCTATAAGCAAAAGTTCCCCAAGGGCTAGTAAAAGTGGTTTTATCTTGATCTTGAGGTGCAATTTTAATCTGATTATACCCACTGAAACCATCTAAAAATGAGAAAATTTCTTCCCTGACAAACTGTCTAACACCTGATCAATGAATGGTAATGGAAAGTGATCTTTTTGAGTAGCTTTATTTAAGGCTCTGTAGTCCACACATACTCTCCATTTTCTGTTTTTCTTAGGAACTATTACCAATGGGGACACCCATTCACTGTCTGATATAGGATATATAAACCCTGCATTGAGCAATTTTTGAAGTTCTTCTTTAAGGATTTCTCTTAAATTAGGGTTCATTCATCGTTGATATTGGTAGATCGATCGACAATCCTCCTTGATATATATATGATGAGTACACAAGTCAGGAGAGATTCCTTTAATATATGTATAGTCCCAAGAGAATTCTTCTTTATGTTCAAGAAGTAACTTGATTAATTGTTGTGTTTCAGCATCTGTCAGGTTGGGGTTTATGTTTAGTGTTTTGCCAAATTCAATTTCTACTGGTATTCTTTTGGAAGAGATGGTGGCAAATGTTTGAGGTGGGTTCTCAGAGTCAAGGTTTTCCTAATTATCTGACTCCAAAATTGCAGCTAGCTGGTTGTGATTTTCTGGAGTCACGAAGGAGGGTTCACAAATAAAATTATTAATTACTTCATCCTTAGTGGTGTTTTTAAGGCTTAGATATTGTCCGATAGTCAAGATGGGTTGAGTGAGTTGATCATCAAAGTCTACCCATACATAATTATCATTATTAATCAGGGGTGTAGCGTGAGGGTAGAGGGTAAGTTGTTTAGTCTCGTAACCGTTGGAGATTGTCATTGAACCTGATCTACAGCTGATGAAAGCATATGCTGTGGCTAGCCAAGGCCTGCCCAAAATTAAAGGGTGGCCCCCCAACTTTGTTTTGGGTTGTAATACCACAAAGTCAGTTGGATAGTTCCAGGATTCCACTGAGAAAATTAGATCTTCAATGACTCCCTCCGGTTTGATTATGGATCGGTCAACTAAGTCTAAGATAGTTGGGGTGTCTCTGGTTTCATTTTGCAATTGTAACTGTTGTGAGGTTTCCAGAGTCATAATGTTGATAGAAGCACCTAAGTCTACCAGGACTCGAGGGACTATCGTTTTTCCAATTTGTACTGAGACGGTAGGGTGGCTGGGATCACCATATTTAACTTGGGGGGATTTACCTGACATTAGTGCAGACAAGTCACCCATAACATGGACTGTGAGGGGATCCTTAATTTTCCTACCAAGCTTCTTAACACAAATGTCTCGCATCGTCCTGTCATAAATAGGTACATCTCGGAGTGCTTGAAGTAGAGGAATTTTGACATAAAGGTTCTGTAATTCCCCTAGAAGATTGAAAGCAGGTGGCTCAGGCATTTTAGTCAAAGATAAACACTCAAGAAATGGTGTTTTGTTGTTTCAGTAACATTGTTAGAGGATGATTGTACCTCTTCAGGTAGATCATGCTCTGTTGTTTCCTCCTTATCAGAACAGGTAACATCGGCTATAATAGGTTCTACTATTCTCCCTGATTGTAAATCAATATCGTTGCATTGCGCAGGGAGAAGAGAAAATGTAGGCTGGTTATGAATATCAATGCACTACACAGCTTTATTATTGGGGTTAAGGTTAGGTTGTATAGGTATCTAGGGTCTCATCATTTGATTGTTTGGTGGAGTACCTGATGGTAAGGAGAGTGGTTGTAAAAATTGTGATTGAGCTAATTGATTTGGGAAGGGGAGTTGTTGTCCTCTCCAATTTGGATTTCATTGGTTCTGATATGGTTGTTGTTGTTGTGGAGGCCAAGGAGTCCACATTGATGGATCAACAAAGGGTGGGTTAGTTTGTTGCATGTGTGGGTAATTCATTTGGTTTGGATATTGCATTTGATTATAGGGAGGGTAACTCATTTGATTGAAAGAAGGATAGTTATTCCAATGATTAGAAGATGTAAATGGAATGTTAGGATTCATACCTTGTCCCCACGGTTTCCATTGCCTTCTCTGTGTCAACAGATAGACAACTTCAACTTCTTCATCAATTGGTTGTAATGTTGCCTTGATCCCTGGTAAAGATGGACATTGTTGAGTTTCATGATCTTTATCACAGATGGTGCAGATTCGATTTTTGTCCAATGGACATTCCCTTCGTGGGTTCTTGTCTCTGCATTTAGAACAAAAGATGGACAGGGCTGCTTCTTCTTCTACTTGCTTCTTTTGAATCTGCAGGGTGTCAATTTGTGAGGCAAAAGAGCTTAACATTTCTGTATTAAAACCTTCAAGTAAATTACCTATTTCGGCTCTTATTGCTCCCCCACTGGTTGATTTTTGGACTCTTGAAAAAGTGGTGTCCCTGCTGTTTGATCTATTTCTTGAAGCTCCTCTTGAACATCTTTTGCATAGGTTAACAATTTCATCGTATGATTCCTTAGATATGTCCCATTTTCCAAGAATATTCATCATATCTAGACAGTCATCCCTTACTCATTTTAATAATATGGTATTAAGAATATCTTTACTTACATTGGGGTGACTAGATCTTTGTAGATTATACTGTAGCCTTTCTATAAAGTCCTCCAGATTTTCATCCTCTTTTTGCATCATCTTAAATAGTTCCTCCTTTTTTTCTCTTTTTCGGCAATAGTCCTCGTATTTATTCAGGAATTTCTGTTTCATTTGGTCCCATGTTGTGATTACATGGCCTCCAAGACTCATGAACCATCTTAGTGCATTTCCTTTCAATGTTGGTGGAAATAACTTTAATTTTTTAGCATTGGAAATGTAATCATAACTTTTGCATAATATATCAAACTCAAAAATGAATTCATCAGGATCCTCTAAAGACAAACCATGAAAGTTAGGTAGTGCTGAGAGTGGAATGTTCTTCATAGGGGCTACCCCTCTAGGAATATCACCAATAGGAAATCCTAATGTGGGGAAAGAGTTTTCGTCATTTACCTCTCCTTCAGGACCTGCCTGTTCTTCATGATGCAATTCTTCATTGTACTCATCCATGTTTTCTTCTGTCTGCTCCCCTGCTGCGCTTACTTTGTCTTAGATGTTTCTTGTTGGTTTCTTGACTGTCTCAGGACTCCAAAATTCTTTCCCCGTTTCGAAGTTTGCTTGAAATGAAGGTTGGGATTTTGGTTTCCGAGTATTTAGTCGTTGAGTAGCAGATTCAGACTTTGATATAATCTCGTCAATATAAGTCTTTCTTCCTCCTCTTTCTCTGCCCCTACCACCTGTAGGGTTAGTCTCTTTGGGGTCTCCGCTGTAGTGTCCCCAAGGCCGATCCCCGTTGCAAATCATGATATATGAAATGAATTGTAAACATGTCTATAGGCTGGTGAGCCATGTTTTGTATAAGCTGGTAGGCTTATGTGTTTGTTAGGCCATGGAGCCTAAGTGTTGAAGGCCAGGAGCTTTCTGATGTACATGTATGTATGTAGAATGATTAATAAAAATATAAACACCGCCAGGTGCAAACCGACCACGATGAATGAGTGAAGGGGGACTGAGCATCCACAGAGTGGGCAAGGGATTAGGGGTTGGAAGGTGGGAAAAATGAGCTAAGTGTTGAGCCTAGGGGCTAAGCCTAGGGGGATTAAGTCTGGGAATAATATTTTAATATTATTTCCCAAAAGACGTGTATTTTATTTTATCCTAAGTTCATGTCAAGGGAAAAACGTGCAAAAGGGATGCATGCTATGGGAACGCATGCATTTCCCAGGGTGACAAGTGTCAAGCCTGGTGCATGCAAATATAATAGCCAAGATGAACCAAGGGAGGGGGGATCTTCTCCATTCTACCCGATCGTCTGAGCGTGAACCAGCCTGACCTCTGCAAGATTACCCTCGTACCATTCCGAAACAAAAACCATGATACGATCCCATGATTGTGGAACCCGTTGGGGAAGCGCGTGTTCATTTTTCCCAATTGGCTATTGTGGCCACACAGTGCTGGACTGCGCAAAGCATACTGACCAGAGTAATATTGTGTTCATCTTGTGTATGACCTCTCTTCTGGTGAGGGAGGTGACTATGGTTGCGAAGAATCAGGTTGTCAGGCCTGTGAGCAACTCTTTCCAGGTGAAAGAGTTTGTTGGGAAGCGGTTTCTTCCAGAGAGTGTCCAGCATCAGCTTCAGACTCTGAGACTTTCTGATCCAGCCTGTTGCCGAGACCCAGAGAGGAGGTTAGCATCGATGGACTGTGTGTGTGAAGGTGTATACTCCCGGGCGGAACATGCATGTGGGGAATGAGAGTCTGGTAGTAGTGGGCGTAAGATGGCATCTTTGGGAAGAATATTTTCAGATATTTATGTGTTGTTTTCCCTGTAACCTCAGCCTAGCCTAGGATTCCTTGCCTGGGGGTGGATCTCAATCCCAGCTCAGGGGTGATCTACTGTTGAGATGATGAGCAGTGTGGTCTAAGGCTGGGAGGTTCATGGAAGGCCTGCACTTGGTTGGTGGATTTCACCACTATTACAAGATAAGTATCTAACTATGTTCTTATCACATTTTGGCATGATTGTGCTGTACATATAATATGTATCATCTTTCCCACTGTGTATATGAATTAATATGAAAAGCTAATTGCTTGCTGATTATGGTAGTAATTCATATGAATACTCTATGTTGAATGTGTTTAATTGTTAAATGCATGTGGAGTATATAATGGTCTGTATGTGTTATGTAAATCCAATGTAAGTGTATACAAATTGTTATATTGCGCATTAAAATCCTTGGTCAGCAAAAAGGTACATTACATCCGCGTCCTCTCATGCAATATTTGTATCTGAAAAATCATAAGTGCTTTTGAAATCTATAATTACCTTCCCCGGCAACGACGCGAAAATGTTGGTCACTATAATTGCTTATTTAACTAAACAATCAAGTGCTACATAAATTGTCAACCCAAGGAAGTCTGTTTATTTCAAAGGTAACCACGTACTATATATGCTCAATCTCAAAAGCAACCTAGAGTTGTAGTAAAGACATATTAATCACGCTTTTCCTTGAACAAACTGAAGTTCTAACTTGAATTACAGGAAAGCAATCTACCTATTGCAGAGTTCAATGTTTAAAGAAATAACAGTTCAAAGAATCATGGATTACATTAATAAAATAACAACTTGGAAAAGAAATCCTTCAAGACACTGCAAAAGGAAAGACCAACTATTATATAACCAGAGAACATGACCCTATTCCCAAAGCAGGAATCTTCAACACCTGTTTCCGATCACCAAACTTTTATGAACTCATTGTTGATTGAAATGATTGACACATACTGAAGACTAACTATCTCTGACAGAGAACATGACCCTATTCCCTAAGAAGGAAACTTCAACACCTGTTTCTGATTAGCACACTTTCATAAACTCATCATCAAGTGAA
This sequence comes from Picea glauca, assembly GCA_000966675.3. Classification (NCBI taxonomy): domain Eukaryota; kingdom Viridiplantae; phylum Streptophyta; class Pinopsida; order Pinales; family Pinaceae; genus Picea; species Picea glauca. The sequence goes on from JZKD02S0134638.1 coordinate 665,766, forward strand.
ATAATTGACATGCACTGAAGGTTAACTATCGTTAACAGAGAACATGACCCTATTACCTAAGTAGGAAACTTCAGCACCTGTCCCTGATTATCAAAATTTCATGAATTCACCTAACAAGATTGCTAACTAGAATGATTAACAGTTACTCAAGCGTGAATCATATGAAAACAATGTAATAATTAGTAAAGCAGAGTTTCAGCAAGATAGAGTTCAGTAAAGTAGTGTTTCAGCAAAACAGAGTTCAATAAAGTAGTGTTTCAACAAAACATAATTTAATCAAGGCATGAACAGAAATAACACTAACACACTATAAAGCTAATGGGTGAATCTTGTAAAGAAGGTGGGCCCTCCCTTCTCACAAGATTCCCCTGAAACGAAAGGAACTAGAGAGAAATGCTTAGAACTGTCTTTTATTCATCTGTCAACTGTATCATATTACAATCTGAAGTAAAACACATCCTTCTCTGTAAATCCTTTCTTAGCTAAAACAGAAGGTCCTCTCTAATGGTGATTTCCTCTTATTTAAAGAGAAGAATCCCTTTGATACAAATTGATCAACAATTTACAGGTGTACATCAGAGTCTTATTCTTAGTCAGATCGACTTTATAAACTGGAATAGGATATCCTAGTCTCCCGCAACAGAATGCTATTACAAGTGCTGAGTGAGGTGTTGTTGTTGCGGCTGGAGTAACAACTTCTTTATTTGTCTTCTTGTTACTACTGTTGTATGATGTTTCAGCATTGCAAATCTCGGGCTGTTTCAGCCACGAGATTTGCGTTCTGACTGTTTCAACAACTTGGTCTCAGGCAGCAGCGATGGTTAATGCTATCTCAAGGTGTGGCTGTCGTGGCCAATGTAACAATTTTGTGTTGTTGTTTCATCATCGTAGACCATGGGTTGTGTAACATCTTCTTCTGTGTGAGTTTTTGTTTTAGCATCATTGACCATGGACTGTGTAACAACTTCTTCTATGTGAGTTGTTGTTTCAGCATCATTGACCATAGAGAGTGTAGCAGTTGTTGTTTCAACATTATAGACCACGGAGAGTGTAGCAGTTGTTGTTTCATCATCATAGACCACAGAGAGTGTAACAACTTCTTCTGTGTGAGTTGTTGTTTCAGCATCGTGGTCCACAGACTGTTTCAACAACAGGTCTCAATGTTAATCTGCAGTTCGAACTGTTTCAGCACTTATACATTTATGATCAATGGTTAAGTACGAGAGTAATGTAAAATTATATGCAAAACAGATTAAACATATAGTAAAGATAAGAGACGTTGTATACCTTTAGAAAGATAGGGTAAAGTGATAATGAGAGTTTAAATATGAGTGAAACAAGGGTGTAATGGTGGAAAAAAGTGTAAGCAAAAAGGTACATTGTATGGTCCTAACACTACCATAGAATTGCGTAAATTTAGATGTATCAATGAATACCTATAATAAACCTTACAAAATAATATATATCCAATGTTCTCAATAGGTGCTAATAGGATACCCTTTTCTCTCATGTATACTCTTCAAGTAGCTTCCTCAAGGGGTTACCTTCTACCTAACTTAACCCAACTTATTTATTTTAGGCATAAAAGACTTCTAACCACTTTATCTGCAAATAGTAAACTCACCACTTCTAGTTGTAACTAATATATTTTTATATATTTTCTTTTTGCAACAAATTAACTCATGATTAACTCCTAGTTACAACCACTTTGACTAGTAAACTTCTTCTAGGAGAATTTAGATTAAATTGACTTGTTTGTCCTTCTAGGGGCTTTTACATAGCCTATTAGGGTTATCCAACTTCAAAAGGAATTAACCCTCTAATCGTGAGGATTTATGTGACTTTCCACATATCATTGGAAATGGCATGACATATACTATCCATATAAAATAGTCTTACCTGCAAATACATTGATATGGATACCTTTATACCTCAAACAAACTTGAGTCCCTTAGCCATATTATTGGTTCTATCGTAAATTGATTCCAAAAATGCTTGAAGGATTGACAACCAACCCAATTAATTAACCCAATTAATCAACAATCTCTCCCTTTGGCATTGATGGAAATACTCTAATACAAGATTGAAGTCATATCACTCATGCTCCCCCTATGAACATTTATCTCCTTGGAAACATCCCTCTATGATCTCTCTCCAAGAATATAACTCTCTCTCCATTTATATGATAAATATATCCCCCTTTAACATCAATGGAAAAGGTAACTTCTCGTCGGGGATGCTCCCCCTAACCGAACTCTTCTTGAAACTGCTCTCCCAAGCTGAAATATCATCTTTGTGGTGCTTCCTCATGTAAATCTAAGACATATAAGAATAACATTTAAAATTCATCGTGGGGAAGAAACCATGCTAAGTTTCTGATGAAGATACTCAAAGGCTTCCCTTGGAAGCAGTTTTGTAAAGATGTTTGCAATATGTTATTTGGTGCCAACATACTTAAATCGAATGTTCTTCTTTGAAACATGTTCCGTAGAAAAGTATACTTGATTTTAATGTGATTCATATTTGAGTGCATCACTAGATTCTTTGAGACACTGATGGCACTTGTATTATCACAATATATCAAAATGGCCTCATCATAATCAACCGATATATATGTCAACATTTTTTTCATCCGTAGAACCTCTGTGCAACATGTTGTTGCTGCAATATACTCTAGTTCGGTTGTAGACAATGATACTGATTACTATTTATTTCTTAGCCAAGATACCAAATGATCCACTTGTACTTCTTCGGTAATCAATGAAACCTTGTCAATTTGCATATGGGTAGGAAATGAGTGATAGATCATTTCCTTTTGGATACCTTAATCCAAACGCTTATGTACCCTTGAGATATTTGGATATCCTCTTTACTGCTAGAACATGTGATTCCTTTGGTGTTGCTTGAAATCATGCCACTTGTCCAACTGTCTGCATGACATATGGTCTGGATGTTGTCACATAAAGTAATTTGTCGATCATTGACCTGTACTGCCTCTGATTTGTATACTTTGAATCATAATCTTTACTTAACTTACAACTGGTCTGTATTTGAGTATTGACTGGTTTGCAATCTTCCACTCTGAACCTCTTTATCATTCTTTTATATACTTGGTTTGAGAAATAAAATTTCCTTGGTTTCTTTGACATATCTAAAGACCCAAAAAGAAGGATAATTCTCTAAGTAATGACATTTCAAATTCATTCTGCATATCCTTCGGAAATTTCTAGCTCATTCTGTCATCATCACTTCCAAAGATAATATCATCGACACCAAATTCAATGGACAAAATACTATCCCGATTTACCTTAATGTAAAGGTTGTTATCTGTATTTCCTTTTTTGAACCCTTGTTGCTGCAAATATCTGTCCAATATCGAATACCATGCTCTGGGAGCCTGTTTGAGACCATACAAGGCCTTTTTCAACCTGCAAACATAATCTTCATTCTCTAACAATTGAAATCCTTATGGTTGCTCAATGTAGACTATGTTAGCACTCGAAAATTTATTTGGTTTGTATCAAAAAAAACCCCAAGGTAACTATTTCAACCAACTTTAGATTGTATTGTTACCTATACAACGAGAGAGGGATCTCCCAGATGCTTAACAACTGATAATAACTCAAGGGTTTCATCAATAAAGGCTTAGAGGTCAGATTACGGAATAGAATAGGTTTGTTTTTGTTTTAAAATGGTTGGTACGATAAACAAGGGAAAGAAACCATTGTTAAATGGAGTAAAGGCCTGCATTTCAATGTTTTTACAGTCAACAGTTGGTTCGTTTCTTTCTGCAAATTTGAGGAAAAATAGGCTCTATGATCAACAAATAAATGATATGAGATGAGATATGGAAAGTTGAAGAAATCCCACTACACTACATGCATCAATCAGTGGATGAATCTGTAGTGCATATTTAGAAGAAACAACACAAAGATTAGTTACTAAACAAAGCATCAAATGAAGATTAGTTTTGTAAAAGTAACCATTTACACATAACACACATCATCAATGTGAAAAGAGCATCAAACATAGATGAACTGCTACCACTTACTCTCATAAAATCCTAGAAGAAAAACATAATCATGGAAATGACATACAAGAAACACATACTGAACATAAACATCGTGATGAATCTCAAATTTCATAAAGAGGAAACTTTTGGATTAATTTCAAAGAAATAAACATGTCTTCATCCCCCAAGCCCCCCCCCCCCTCTCTACTCTTGTACCATGAAATATATACCACTATAGGTCCTTTCCATCTCACAATTTAGAACTTCAACCCCTTTCCCAATATAGAAACATTTTCAAACAGAAAATGGCACGTTTTAACTGATTTCATACTTTTCAAGGGGTGGAATTCTGAAAAATAGGCTTGAAAACGCCACCTGTAATTCTCAAACTGTAGTAGTTGTGTAACATATGAGAACCTTTGATCCAGATTTACGAGCAGAACAAAATGAATACAAATTATTAACATGTTATTAACACAAAATAACAGAGATACAGTAAAATTGGTTTTCTATTCAATAAGTAAATAAGTTGAAACTGTAAAATGTTGCAGAAAACAAGCTTGCTAGAATGGTAGTGACTTATCTTTGAGAAGAGATGTGACGGTTGTACTCATTCACAAGAAGATGGTTACCATGAGGCTCTGAAGACAATTTTAAAATAAACAGGAATGTCAAAAACCCTATACATCCTAAAATCTAACCCCAGGAGATGAAGCGCCAAGAGTCATGTGGGCCCCGTTTGGGTAAGTCAGTACATCAACATCACGAGGTCGTAACTTTTGCATATGATCTCCGTTTGACGTGCTCAATACCTCGTTAGAAATATATATCTAAGGAATACAACTTTTGTTTGAAATTTTTTTAAGGAACTTCCATGTTGCTCCCCGTTTTCCCAAAAACAAACGTTGTTTAGGGCCTCAAAATGGCTCTGGAAGTTTCAGGACCCGAAAAACTGCTAAAAATAGTAAATTACCAAAATTGTCAAAAAATTGTTTTGAGCCAGTTGGAAAAGGTGGGTGGCCACCAATATCCACCTAGATAAATCTTCCCTCCTTAAGAAGCAATGGTCTCCATTGCGTTAAGTGCCCCCATCAGATGAGAAAATTTCTGCTAAATTTGGCCCCGGGTGAGCCACTTGCCTTGATGCAGGAGTTGCCCTGCTTTGACGACTCGATAAAGATGAATCCTTTGTTATCGAGTGCCCTTGATATGTGTGTCCACAATATGGTCATTGGATTCCTATTTTATTCAGTCGAGGTTGAGCTCTATTGGTGTCAGTTCTTCTTTTACTTCTGAGGTGTCCAATAATGGTGGGAAATAAGGGGGAAGGAGATCCACGTTGAAAACTAGGTGTAGGCCAAGGAAAGGAGGAATGTTAAGATAAAAATAATTATCCCCCATGGCCTTGGTGATTTCTTATGATGCATAACAGAGTGGGTGAAGCTTCTGATGGGGTCATGTCAGGCGTTCTTTCTACAAGTGCAACCAAACTTTATCACCCACCTGAAACTTATGTGGCACCCGATGTTGATCATGGCATTACTTGTACTTGTCATTAGACTTATGTAAGATATCCTAAACCTGTTGGAAGATGTGTTGGATCCTCTCAATGAATCAAGTGCCTTTGTCAGCTTCAATTGGAGCAGGAGATGAGTTGGTCGAGGTGACCGCAAGGGGAAGTGCAACATCTATGGGACCCAATGGTTGGAATCCCAACCCCACCTAAAAGGGGTTGTGGCTGGTTGAGCTATGCATGGATCGGTTGTAGCTATGCTAGAAATAGGGAAGTCTCTCATCCCATGTGGAGTATTCTTGGAATTATACATGCAAAGGATATGCACAATCATTAGATTTATGACCTCGGTTTGCCCATATGTCTGGGGGTGGAACACCATGGATTTGGTGATCTTGGTGTCCAAAAAATACCAAAGGATCGACAAGAATGTGATGAGAAATCAACTGTCCCGATCTAAGACAATGGTTTGTGGGATTCCAAAATGTACCCAGACTCGTTCAAAGAAGAGCTTGGCAGTGGCCTCTATTGTGATGCTCTTCTTGTAGGTAACCAAAATCGCCATCTTAGAAAAGTGTTCAACAACCACAAAAACACATTCATTTCCCCACTTGGTGGATGGGAGGCCCGACATGTAGTCCATTGAGATAGATTCCCATGGACTATCAGGAGTAGGAAGAGGGGTGTACATGCCCTGTTTCTTAGTGGTTAGTTTGGCAATAGTGCACGAAGTGGAGGACCTGAAATACTTGCTGACCTCTTGTCGAAGTTTCGGACAGTAGAAATGTTTTTGTAGAATCGCCACTATCTTTTCGACGTCGAAGTGTCCTGCCACCCAACTGTAGTGGTATTCCTAAATCATCTTCACTCACTCACTTGATGGAACATAGATATGGCCCAGACGACACAACAACCCATCCTGTAGATGGAAATTATCAATAACTGTGTTTGTACCCAACATTTGGTAGTTGGTGGCAAAGTCCGGGTCTGTCCCATAGAGTTGGGGCCATCCAGAGGTCTCATGGTCACAACAGTCTAGCACCATGGTGAGTGTCACGACTGGCGGTCTGCTGAGGCAATCAACGACACGGTTGGTGCTTCATATTTTATACTTGATTTTAAGGTGGAACTGTTGCAAGTATGTGGACCACTTTTGATGGTGGTTATTCTGCAATTTTTTTTGTGTCTACATGAATTGCAGTGGCTTATGATCAGTGTGGATGATTGTATCCTTCCCAAGAATGTAATGTCTCCAATGGCGGTAGGCTTTCACAATGGAGTACATTTCTTTGTCGTAAGTAGGGTACTTACAAACAACATCTGATAGTGTCTCACTATGACATGCCACGGGGTGGTCGTGCTAAGTGAAAACGACGCCCACAACATAGTTTGAAGAATATGTCTCGATCTCAAAGGGATGTTGCAGGTCTGGTAGTTAAAGTACTGGGGTTGAGAACGAGCGTTTCTTCAAATCACCGAATGCTTGTTGTTGGGACCAACCCCACACAAATTTATCCTTACCACTACCCTAGGTTATTTGTCTGAGGGCCCATGCAATATGGGAGAATCCTAGCACGAACCTGCGGTAGAAATTAGCAAGGCCCAAGAAGCTACGAAGCTCATTGAGTGTTGTTGGGGCTGGCCAATCACGGATGAATTGGATATTGGTTGGATCCACATGTACACCATGCTAATCAAAGATGTAGCCCAGGTAATGGACCCTGTCCATGCCGAAGGAGAATTTTTCCAAGTTGGCATATAGCTTGTGCTGTCACAGGATGTGCAAAACCTGTTGAATATGTTGCAAGTCTTCTTCCCAAGTCTTATTGTAAATGAGAATGTCATCCATATACACCACTATAAAAGTATTGGTGAATAGTCGCAGGAGGTCGTCCATCATCCTCATGAAAGTGGTTGGAGCATTTGTCAAACCAAAGGGCAGGAGCAACCATTCAAAAAAGTATTCATTTGACTTGAAGGTAGTCTTCCATACATCTGTCTATTCTATCGAGACCTGATGGTAGCCAGACTTTAGATCAATATTTCTGAAGTATTTGGCCCCCGTGAGTTAATCAAGGAGGTTGTTGATTTGGAGAATCGGGTACAGGTTTGTGACTGTGATTTTATTCAGAGCCTGGTAATCAATGCAGAGTCACCAGGTTCCATCTTTCCTCTGTACCATCACGATTGGGCTCTCGCAAGGTGATGAGCTGGAAGGTATGTGCCCCTTGTGGAGTAGTTCTTGGATTTGTCGCTTGATATCCTCATTCTCTAATAGACAACGATGATAGACTGACCCATTGGGTAGCAATGCACCAGGGATCAGATCGATGGGGTGCTTGACCTGACAGCGCAGAGGTACCTCGGTAGGTGAGGAGAAAATATCTGAGTATTCTTCCATGACCTTATCTACTTTCTTTTGCTGTGTAGAGAGGTCAGTCGCAGAGATCCTGGATGTGGTTGTGATATTTCTCTCATTCTAAGATAAAATCATGAAGAAGAAAAACTTTTTCATCTGAGAGATGACCTTCCTACATTGCTTAGCATATATTAAGGAAATAACACTAGGTGGGACTTCCTCGAGTATCCTGTACAATTTCCCGTTCAAAGTAATAATTAAATTATGAGACCCAGACTCATACACAACATGACGTTTCCATAAATAAGGTTGGCCCAAAATAACACCACAAACTTCGAGAGGAGCAACATCACTCAATACCTCATCTTTGAAGGGTTTGATATCGTACGAGAGTCTACACTACTGGCTGACGTGAAGATCACTTCCTTGGAGGATCCATCCAATGGTGTGGGGTTGTGGGTGTGCCATTGTCGACAAGGCCAACCGCTTGACGACCTCTGCTAATATGAGGTTCTTCTGGCTACCACTATCAACGATGAACTGCAATGGGGTGCCTTTTACCCACATCTATGAATGGAAGAGGTTCTCTTCTTCTTCTGGCTCGTCTGGTTCACTAGGATGGAGCTTGGTGGTAGAAATGGTGGCATTGGGTTTCGTGTTAATGATCCATCTTCCCTTTTCTGGTTCTTACTTTTTTCATGTTAATGATCCATCTTCCCTTTTCTGGTTCTGACTCAAAGTCAGAACCCACATCTGATTCAGAGGCTTTTGCTTCGGCCACCAGCAAGTTCTTTGAGCGACATTTAACAGTGTTATGCCAAGGGCTCTTATGGAATTCACACCACTTCCTGATATCTTTCTTTGTCTTTCTGATGTCCTTCTTTTATTGCGGCTTGGACTGGTTGTCCTGATACTATCCATATTTTCTATCTCCTTTGTTATGTGGGTTGGCGCCACCCTTTCCTGTCTTTTTTTGTGTGGGGTTCCCAGGCCCAAATTGTCATGTCTTTTGTTTGGGCTTCTGCTCAATTTTGATGGCATATCGGTAGGTTGTGCCCAAGGATGAGATGTCTAGAAATTCCATTTCGATTTAGATGTATTTATATATAGCACCACGATACTTGAGCACCATATGTCTCTCTGAATCTTTGATACCCATATTGGTGCATAAGGCATGGAATATATTTGTTAAATTTGGAACTCCTTGGTCTCTTTCTTGCCACAGTGTGGTCCATTTGGTATACAAGTTGACATAACTTTCGACAGGGTAGTATTGTTCCTTAATAGAATCCCTAAAGGATTTCCAGGTGGCTGTGACTATAAATAACGAGGGTTCCTCTGTTACCTTTTTCTCACAAAAAGTTCCCACCAATATTTGACATCGGGAACGAATTTGAGGAGCACAAAAATAATCTTTTCTCTATTCGAAAAGTTGTGGACAGAAAAATACCCTTCTAATAGATTCAACCATTTTTCTACAACATTTGTGTCGATCTGAACTTCAAATATAGGAATATAGAAGCTTATTTGTATTTTGAAGGGGGCGTCGCCTCCACTTGAAGAAGATGCATCGTCTGTTGGTAGTCGCCGAAGGATTTGCATGAAACTATCCATCATCTCATTCCTCTATTGCGTGAGGGCTTCCTCAAGAACCATTTTGAAAGGATCTTCTGTCCCATCGTATTTATTTTCTCCTGCCATGAGAGGTTGCTTGGGCATGCAAGAAATTGTTTCCTCAAGAGAAACAAGCTTGAGACCTAACTCTTTGTACTCCAACCTCGTTGGGGACATGCATTAAGACGATAAGGAGCAGACCTTTATGATACCACTGATACGGATTTAAGAGAAGAAAGAAATGACTACAGATGATTAACAGATGCTTAACACAAAATAACAGAGATACAGTAAAACTGGTTTTCTATTCAATAAGTAACTAAGCTGAAACTATAAAATGCAGCGAAAAACAAGCTTGCTAGAATGGTGGCAGCTTATCTTTGAGAAGAGATGTGATGACTACGCTCATTCACAAGAATATGGTTACCATGAGGCCCTGAAGGCCTTTTTAAAATAAACATGAATGTGAAAACCCTAGAAATCCAAAAACCTAACCCTATGAGATGAAGTGTCAAAAGTCATGTGGGCCCATTTGGGTAAGTCAGTACATCAACTTCCCGGGGTCGTAACTTTTGCATATGATCTCCCTTTGACACACTCAATACCTTTTTATAAATATATATCCAAGGAATACAACTTTTGTGTGAGCAATATCGAAGTAAATTCCATGTTTCTCCTCGTTTTCTAAAAAAAACGTCGTTTAGGGCCTCAAAACGACTCTAGAAGTTTCAGGACCCGAGAACTGCTAAAAATAGTAAATTACCAAAAATGATAGAAAAATTATTTGATCCAGTTGGAAAAGGTGGGTGGCCATCGATAGCCACACGGATCAACCTTTTTTGTAGGTAAGATCATTCTAAATAAAAACCTCTCTCGATTTCTTCAAATTCGTCTCTAGCTGGCGGTAATATGTGTCGCAAAAACATGTCTCAGACAGGAAATCATGAAAACTGAAAAATAGGGCTCAAATATTCCTTTGAATACCCCAAAATATGAAATGTTTTTAAAAAATGAGAGAGTTTTTTATTATATGGTTTGTCCTCGACAAAAACCTCTCCACTATTTTCAAAATTCCTATCTAGTTGGTCAAAAGTGATCTTGAAGTTAACCACTAAACCATTCATTTGTGCAGTGCATCGTGTAGCGTACGTGCAGGAAAATCCTTTGCGCGACAACATCCTCTGTGCAAAAAAATCCTCTGCATGACAAAATCCTTTGCACGACAGAATTCTTTGCGCGACAAAATCCTTTGTGAGACAAAATTATCTGCGCAACAAACTTATTTGCGCAAAAAAAATCTCTGTGCGGAAAAAATCTCTGTCTAGAAAAATCCTTTGCGCGAAAAAATTCTCTACGCAACAACCTCCTCTGTGTGGGTGCGCAACAAATGAAAGCAACAAAAGCCTTTGTGCATTGAACTTGCACAATGAGTATGATTTTGAAGTTTGCAATGATACCAATAACATGTAGTGTCATGATTCGTCCTTATCTATCCTCGTGAAAGGTGATGATGAACCATAATACCTTTTCACATGATATTCACCCTAACCTATGACTCATCTAGGAATTCCTTGATTTTCCCAAGATCATGTAATGACTTTGAAAACTATGGACAAACTTCTAACTCTAGCTATGGAAATCATGGTGCTAATAAACTTCTTATTCTAGATCTCCATTCAGGAAGGTTGATTTCACGCCCATCTAATACACTTTAATATTATTGGAGCATGCATAAGCAAGGATCAATCTGATTACTTCCATTCTGGAAACTGTGACATCCTCAAATATTCAAAACAATTTATTTTGAAGTTATTGTTTTAAAAAAAAAAAATTCCATTTATGGAAATTTGGATTTGAATTTGTGGAAGTATGTAATTATTGTTTTTTTTACTGTTGGACAAGATTTTGACTTGCCAACTGTCCTATTTTGATGGACACATTTAAAAGACATATTTCTAATAAATTAAATACTGGAAAACAAGTGGAACAACCAGGTTAAAAGTAGATGACTATGACTCCATGAGTGGGGAACATGTTTGAGTTAACTCAAAGGTGATTTTTACAAGTGTCATAAGTTGAGTTCTATCACTAGAAACCCCTAAAAATCAAGGATTTATAAATCTTTCAATTTCCCAAGGAGGGAAGTGAATGGAAATTCTGAGGCAATGGAAAAAGGATATATGGAACATGTGTGGGAGACAAGACATTTATTAGTATGTTGTGGATATAACTATTTGTTGTGATGAGCACATGCGGTGTTAGGAAAATGAATTTCTAAATGATACAAAGAGACAGTGGTTAAGGAGTGATGTTCAGTATTCTCTTATGGAGTCATGGTCAAGCTAGGGAGTGATCAGGACAAGTAATTGTGTTTTTTCTAGATCTACAGTTAGGTGAAACATGGTTGTTCCATTTATTTTCCCATCATACTTGTTTCATATATGTATCTTTCATTATTTACCTTTCATTCTATTGAATTTATGAATGGATGATATATGCAAGGAATAATCTATATAGTTGTGTCTTATTGTATTGTATTTAATTATAATGTGCACCTACATAATTAGAGTTATTTTAATGTATATGTTGGGTATACATATTGCTTCATTTGTAGCTACAAAATTGCATGTAGCTACAAAATTAGTTGCATGCTACATAACCAATTTTATATAAATGTATGCATTCTATTTGAGTAAACCAATCTCTTTAAATTACATGTAGTAGGGAATTATGAACTTTATAATTAGAAAATTATAAGAAAAGAGATCTGAACATATTTTGTATAACCTTATCAATTTATTAGGTTCTAGAATTTATTATATTAAATTGGAATGATTATTGAATGTTATAACCATGGAATATCTAGTTAAGAAGGCTACACAATGCGTATAAGTATTGTAAATTCTATATATTGGTAGTCAGCTACATAATTCCATGGGATTAAATTACCTATGGATTTTCTTGTACGAAATCCTTACAGATTCATGTCTCTATTTTTGTATTAAAAATATTCTAGAATGTGTGAGTGAATCCTCTACAGAACAGGAAGTAATTCCCTTCTACCTGTAGTATTGATTATGCCCATCTTATCGAATATATATATATATATATATATATATATATATCAATCAGAAGAACAATGGATGAATACATGGATTAAGTAAGATCAATACATTATAAAAAGACTCTTCCTATTAATACGACATAGGAAATGAACGTTGCAAAGTATCGACATTTATACATGTATTTATATACCAGATCTGTAATGAGTCTTAACATCATTTATAGGAATGGGAAAGCATAGTTCCTTGTCAATGCTCTTGAAGCTTTAAAAATTTACCAAATAAACTATGAGAGATACAAAAGAATAAGGGGAAACCACAATATTACCCATTGAAGGTAACAACGCTATAAATTAATACGGATTTCATTATCAAGACACATAAATACAACCAAAGAAAAATGGATCTTTAATTTACAATATTTTCACAAAAATTAGCGACAGAGGAAAATGTTGTATTAATAAAATCTATTACAAAGTTTTTCCAATACTTATGCTCGTCAGATTGAACACAGAAAGGTATGCAGTTCTATATATAAAATTTTGTTTTTAGAATGTGATTAAAGCATCAATCGACGAAGAGTTAAAAATATATATCCATAACAAAACAAAGAATTTAACAAATTCATAAGCGGCCCATCCTTGTTCCATATTTAAGATGAAGTGTTTGCATTCCCAGAAAGGAACCCAAGTACCTTTCATAAGAGGACCTTCATATTTTGAAAAGCCATGACAAAAAAATTGTACCTCAAGACAAGGTTACCAATTATATCTGTAGGAACCTATTTGAAGCTTATATAATATAACAAGAATAAGAGAAACTTAAAGAAATAAATTTAATGACGATTCACTTATCTTTAGGGTTGAATCAGAAGCACTTTCGACCTGAAATAATCACATGGTATTTCTTATTGTCACTACTGTTACAAGGATATATCCTTGACCTCCGTAATGATTTTTATGGAGAAGTATCGAAGAGTAGAGGAAGAGAGCAAGCTGGAGCAACTGATGAGTTCTATTGCACATGAGAGACCCATCATTAATATCATGGTATCATAAAGAAAATTTCAAATCCTGTATTATTTAGAAACTAATATAATAATGAAAGTTTAAATCTACGTTCATGAAACAATGCTCCGTAATAACTACAGACAACATGAACATTACCGTGAATACTTCCATGACTATGACTAACAGAGATATGTATTGATAAACATAATGTAGGACAGAGATAAATTATTATACATGGAACTACATAGGCAGGAGGATCCCTCTTTTAGGTCCACAAAAGCATGCAATACATGAGAAATGTATTGAGTTAATTGATAAATCTCTCACAGACTAAGAAATACATGCAATCAATATTTTTAATATCAAAGGATTTGGTTTGTAAACATGTTTTCAAGTTTTCAATCAAAAGTAAAAGGGTAGCATTGAAACCCATATGACTAACAGAGGAGGTTCGTTGGAATTGTAAATACAACATCTCTATGAACGAATCAAACATTTTGTACATACATTGAAGTGGAAGAACAATAGTTTGGATGGTAATGGAAACCCCTCTTTAAAAAGACTCGGGAAAATGTAAAAATGATACTCCAGGGATAAGAGTGGTAGGCTGTAAACATTTTGTAGGAAGAAACTAAAATAGCTAACACTAAAGTGTGGTTAAAAGAACCAAGTTAAACTACCAGAGACGACTAAGTTTGAACACCCAAATTCGTAAAGGATAGATAATGAATATCAGAGTTTGGAAAAAATCCCTTATAAATTTAAGAAGAAGGCATATCAAAACCTTCACCAATTACTTTACTTCTTACTTTTTTGGGGTCTGCTTTTAGTATCGAGTTTTTTACCTGAAATACAGAGATTCACACCAATCGTCGGCTCCAGGAATATCACATAGCTTCCCACCATTGTTTCTTTCAATAAAACCCTCTCGGAGCTAAGCAGCTACATAGACAACATTTCAAAACAAAAAAAAATAAATGGAAAAGTTGATTAGGAGAAAGTTATTGCACGAGACATATCATCCCATCTGTTAAATATATTGTACCCTCAACAGTATGACCGTACACTGCCAGCTGTAGTGGACAGTTGTACTTTCTATTTTTGTCTTGCTTGAGCATATATAGCTCAACCATCTTACATTGTAAAAAGTTCTAAGTTCTGTACTTCTTCTGTACTTCTTCATACATTTCAATATACTGTTCTATTCTCTTCTCTCTGCACTTCTCTTTTGCTTCACAATTTATCATGGTATCAGAGCTTCAGGTGTAAGCCTCTTCACACACTCCGGAGAGCAACTCGATCCTCACAGCGCAGAGCCTCACCAATCTCGAGAGCACGTGACACAACTTTTTCACAAGGCTTGGAGAGTTGTTCATAATACTCTTTAAAGATCGCCGTAGGAAGCTTGCAGAGGTTGCAGAGCGTACTTTACTCCAAAGATTGAGGAAGCAGAGAACGCAAAAGAAGAAACTTTAAAGAAACCTGCACAATTTTTCAAGAACCATCAAAAATTGGCACAGAAAAGCAGGCAGAAGGCATAATCGTTTAAAGTTTTTGCGAAATTTTCTCAAATCTGTCAAAGATTGTAGCAGATAACGAAGAAGTTGTGAACTTCTTTCAAATCTTTGAAAGATTCATGAATCTTTTCTTTCACGGAAGGAATTCCGTCAAATTCGACAAAGATCGCGTGAAAACACGCAAGGAACAACCACTTAGGCTGTAAGATTCGTCTTGTGAATGGATCCAGAGCGGGAAACCAGCCCAGAAAGGACAAGGAGAGAACGGAACAGGCGAATGCATTTCAACCGTCAGATCCTGCGCAAAAGCCCGACAGCCGTTAGATCCACAAGAAGGTGCATGACGGTTAGTCGTTTGGAGCGCACAGGAGAACTTTTCACTTGCAAAATCCTGAGAGGCCCTGTGAGCCGTCCATCTCAGAGGACAGGTGGCAACAGATCAACGTGTCGACATATCGAGATTCGGGGTTTCAAGTTGTCAAAGAAATTTGACATCGCAACTTGTGAAATCGCGATCAGATCTCAGCCGTCCATCTCTCCTAGACATGTGGCGAACATCGGAGCGCCCGTCGGCATATCGACATTCGGGGTTTCAAGTTGTCAAAGAAATTTGACATCGCAACTCGCGAAATTGCGATACGCGAAATCGCGATCAGATCTCAACCGTCCGTTTGTCCGGACACGTGGCAAACATCGTAGCACCCATCGACGTTTCAGCATTCGGAGTTTCAAGTTCAGAGCAATTCAGAACATTGCAAGTCGCGATATCCCAAGGAGGAATCAAGACCGTTCATCACTCCTCGACGCGTGGCGTAAATCCAGGGTCTCGGGAAAAGTTCCGACAAGGAAAGGGCCATCGGCATATCAGGATTCAGCGTTTTGCGATTCTTGAGGACAAGAAACTCAAGCACTTCAAAACTCCGAAGTACGAAATCCCGAAAGGAGGAACCCTCCATTTGCGGGGCCCAGCTGACGTCATCTCGTCAAACAAGTCAATCGGCGCATCGGACTTTCGCAGATCCTGGAGACGAAATATCTGGGACATAACAAATAGCGAAATCGGAAAATAGGAGATCGGGGATTCGAGGAGTCAGAAACACTCGACATCAGAACTTGTGAAATCCTGATTCGTGAAATCCCGATAAGATCTGGACCGTCCGATCATCAGCAGATCTGGACCGTTGAAAAGTCCAAAGGTGAATTTTCGTGTTTCGGCATTTTGAAAGGTAAAAACGGGAAAAATACCGTAGCGCTTTATCACAAGGCGTGTGGTCACATTGCACGTTGACTGAGGCCAATTCAAGCCCGATAAGCTCCCATTGGCCATCGGCAAATCAATGTTTCTGAGATCGGAGGTAAATACGAATTTTTCCCTCTATTTTTTCTGCAAATTTTTTTTTGAAATGGCATCATCTAGCAACCTAGGACCAACTCAGGGTCCAATACTTCTGGGAAATAACTATGAGTTCTAGTCTCTTCGAATGAAGTCGTTCTTGCAAGCACAAGAGTGCTGGGAACCCGTGGATCTTGGCTATGTGGAACCAGATCCCGCTGCCCTCACTGCCATGACAAATGCGCAGAGAATTGCTCAGGCAACTCTGAGGACCAAAGAAAACAAAGTGAAATTATGGATACAGAATTCAGTCGATGATTCGATTTTCTAAAAAATCACAGGTGTTGGTACTTCCAAACAGGCCTCGGACATCCTCAAAACATCCTACCAAGGAAATGATAGGGTAAAAACAGTTAAACTGCAGTCCTTGTGGACGTAATTCGAGACTCTCAGGATGACAAAGTCTGAAACTGTGGATCAGTTCATGACCAGAGTCATGGGAATCGTTAACCAGATCAGACTGATTGGTGAAACCATCATTGATCAATGAATTGTTGAGAAAATTCTCAGAAGTCTTCCCAAAAATTTGAAATGGTTGTAACAACCATCCTTGAATCCAAGGATCTGTCAAGATTTTCAACAGATGAACTAATTGGTTCTCTAGTGACACATGAGACAAGACTACATCTCACAGATGAGTCAATCTCCAATGCCTTCCAAACTCAGTCTCATTCAGAAGAGGGAAAGGCAGAGGAAGAAGTAGAGGAAGAGGGAACAATCAAGGTAACTCTCATACCAGTGGAGGAAATAGACAACAATATCCAAATCACAGTTTCCAAGGTCACATAAATCAAAAACAAAATCAACATCAACATTTCTAGCCTGAAAGAGGCAGAGGGAGAAGATCAAATGGCAAATCCAGCATACAATGCTATTACTGCAAAAAGTATGGGCGCTATGAATTTGAATGCAGGAAGAAGAAGGCAGATCATCTCTCAGGCAAAGCACATGTGTCAAATCACATGGGAGAAAACTCAGGAGGTATGTTTCTCTCATGCCACAAAACTGAACAACAACCTAAAGATCTCTAGTTGTTGGACAGTGGATGCAACAATCACATGACATGTAACAAAGAATTACTTTCATGCCTTGATTCGTCAATTGCATCTGATATTACACTTGGAAATGATAATTTAGTCAAAGTTCAAGGAAAAGGAACTGTTCCTATTCTTACTAAACAGAATGTAAAGAAATACATATGTAATGTCTATCATGTTCCAGACTTGAAACATAATTTGTTAAGTGTAGGACAACTCATTGAAAAAGGATATAAGGTACTTTTTGAGGGAGCATCTTGTAAAATTTATGACAAATACCCCACCAGAAAATTGATTTTTGAAATATATATGACTCCAGATAGGATGTTTCCCCTTACCCTCAGAACTGCAAGTCTGAGTC
>JZKD02S0134638.1:685421-715735 GCA_000966675.3 Picea glauca
CCATGTGTTTCACAAGAAGAGTAAACACATTGACACTCGGTTTCATTTCATACGCGAGCTAGTCAACAATGGTGATATTGCACTACAATTTTGTGGTTCTAGAGATCAACTTGCTGATATCTTCACAAAGCCACTAGGAAAGTCAGTTTTTGATTTTCAGAGATAGCACTTAGGCATAGTCAGTGCTGCTGATTGTAACTGTTGAGTATAAGAGGGAGTGTTAAATATATTGTACCCTCAACAGTATGACCATACACTGCCAGCTGTATTGGACAGTTATACTTTCTATTTTTGTCTTGCTTGAGCATATATATCTCAACCATCTTACATTGTAAAAAGTTCTAAGTTTTGTACTTCTTCTGTACTTCTTCATACATTTCAATATACTGTTCTATTCTCTTCTCTCTGCACTTCTCTTTTGATTCACAATTTATCACCATCAATGTCAGGCCTCGAGCCCTCAACTAGTCTATTGTACAGGGTCATAAATTCATTCCATGTGATAACAATGATGTGGGACTGGGCCATTAGTCCAAGCCACATGGTACCCTATTTTCTCAAATGGAGTTGGTGATTTTTATTCAATGACCTTGAAAACTAATTTTCATCTCATTGTGGTCCTGGAAGGAATTAATGTAACTTGGAAAAAAAACCTTAACGATTTCCTTACACATCGTGTCATTCTCTGAATTGTTAGAAAGTATAGTTTAATATTGTTTAAAGGGATTTAATTGTCGCTTTAGAAATACATAATTATTGCATGGATTAATCCCCTGTAGGATTTATATAATAATAATTCATGTGGTAGTTAAGTGAGTAGATAACAGATGAGTTTTCTAAGTGGATCACAATGATCCTTAGGAACTTCACTTATAAAGAAGCGGTCAATCTATGTAGGGAAATAACTTAGTTTCTTACTTATAATTAAGTTATTTTGAGATCCCTTTTTATAATTAACTAGTTTAAAACAAGTTATTACTTAAGGTTACCAATATTTTTTGAAGTTTGGATGATGATTTCTCAATGATAGTCATGATTATCAAGAGTTATCTTTAAAAATACAAGATAAGAAAAAAACAATTAGTAGTAAATATGAGGTATGTTATAGTAACTATAAAAAATACAAGATAAGAATTTTTTTTTTGTGGTAAATATGAGGTATGTTATAGTAACTAGGGAAAATATCTCTTCAAAGTCTAAACATTCAAACTGAGTATATCCTTTACATACCAATTTACCTTTGTTGCTAGAAACTATCCATCTTTATTCAATTTGTTTCTAAAGAACTAGTTTTTGTCGATCACATTCTTGTATCTTGGCCTTGGAACCAATTCCAAAGTGTCGTTCTTATCTATCTAATATAACTCTTCATCCATGGATTTTATCCATAATTTATCCTTGTTGGATTCCTCAAAACTGTTTGGCTCAGTCCTGTTGATGGGCGAAATTGACCGTCCATCAACTGAGAGAGTGGAACCGGTCCGGGGTTGTCTAATAACCCAAGTTGTTTGGGATGAACCACATTGACAGGTTTAGTGGCTCCGTTAGCCGATCTAAGGTCCTAAGAAACAAAAAAGAAAAAATACTCTAAAATAACTAATCTCACTAAAACTAACTATTAAAACAAACTAAACTAATCTAACTAAAAAGAAATAAAACAAACTAATAAACTAAACTAACTATTCTATATACAATCTACTATCTAATACTATACTAACTCTAACTAATTAAATATCTAACTACTAATGGAAATATAACTTATTCACAAAATGTACAATATCTACAATTTACAGATTTGAATAAAACCTGAAAAACTCATTTGCATTCTTCCCTAAGACAGAGAAAGATATTTTTTCTGATTTTATAATTTTATGAACATAAATAAAACAAAAACTAACTAAATTAAACAACTAATATACTAATTCTAACTACACGTCTAACTAAACATATATCTAATTAAAGTACTAATATTCTACTAACAAATTTACTAAACAAATAAATAACAAACTGAACTGGAGAAATGCTCCAGATTTGTCCTATGTATGATGATTGTCTTAGCTGATCGGAGGGAGGAAACCCGCACCGAATTATCCAGGAGCTTCTCGTAAACGATAGCTGCAGTGCTCTTCAATATAATTACAGGACAAACAAGACATAAAAATTTACAACAATCTTATGATTTATAAATCTTCACCGTTAGATAAATCTGTATGCAAAGACTTATACAAAACAATTCAATTGATGAAGAAGAGAAATCTGTCATTTTGCAATAGACTATGATAGCTAAAGTAGTCTATAATCAACTGCAAATGACATGTATGAAATTGAAACAAAAGATTGATATATTGAAAAGCTAAAGCTGTAGCAATAACATCAACTTTAGTCTCAGATTGTATTAGAAATCCATAGCCTGGTTCTCCCACAAGTGAGAATGCTCCTTATTACACAAAATAATAAGTATTTAAAGACCTTCCACAGGGTAAAACATCCCTGTGGAAGTTATCAAAACTGTTTACATAAAATCTTGGAAGATGTCCCAAGTCTGACTAAACTAGGAACCTAAAACAAAACTAAATCACACAAATATCTCCTAGACTGTCCAGCATGCCCAATGCAATTCAGATGTACCTGAAAAGGGTTAAAAATGAACAAGTTAGGGAGATATTTTGTTAAATAAAATGATAAAAATCTAATTCTATAGACTAGCTACAGAATCTTGCAATTCTGTAGCTGGTCTAAATAAGACACAGAATCATCATTAAAATCAATTCAAATATTTTAAAGAATTAAATCCAACTAACATCTGATAGCTATTTGAAAACGAATCATTCAAATTGAAATTGTTATACTAATTCGAGACCAAAACACAACTAAAATCAAATGACTACAGAGATGCATATACTCTGTTTCGTTTGTTGCCTCAAAGTCGGGTGAACATAATCATATCGAACAACAATGAAATCGTTTCATATCAAATTGAAATCGATACAACTAAAACAAATCATAGGTAATTGTAATGCTGCCTCATCAACAGAAAACACGATCGAATCCAAACAAGATCATTTTCAAATCATCATAACTGTATTGACATAACAAACGATTTGTGCCATGAGTGAATCAAATCAAAACTGGTGCGTAAATTGTCACAAATGAAATCGTAACGAGATCAATCAATTGATAACAGGGTTCGTAAGAGTTGTCCGATCGTTTTTTTTTGCAAATTGGGGCAGACAAAATCATTCACGAAATCATTTCTTGAATTTATTTTGAAACGACTATTACCCGAATTTCCTCATACGAATTTGACATAAATAACATAGGTCGATCTGAGTTAACAAACTTGTTTGAAAATTAAAATTGACAGAGCTGCAATCAAGTCTATTTTTTATACAAATACAACTCATAAAATCGATCATACTAACTGAAAATACACAACAATCCAATCAAGCAAATCGAACAGCTGGGGTTTAACATAGTCATCGTGAATCAAAACCGTTCCATGATTCGGCCGTGAATATCATTTGCATAGGCTTAAATGAGAGTATTATTTCCATAAAAACAGAGTCATTCTTCCCAAATACGAAACGATCAGAGTTGTATTCCCGATTTAGAAAATTATATGACATAGCATATTAAAAGATCGTAACAACCAAACTCACGAAATCATTCGACAATCACATCATACTAACCATAACAAAATCAAATCAAAAAATGATTGTATTCTAAATCTAGCATGAAAACTTCTTGTTCGGATTAGATACAAAACAAATCCAATTGAAAGCAACTTAGATCCGATAAAAATATATCAATGACTAAACTGGGCATGAGCAAATCGTGTATTCAAATCAAAACTCCATTTATTTTTAGCAAAGAGAAAACAATGTACAGGATTAACAACATTGTGACAGAGCCATTTCAAAGGATAGACAGAGCTATTAAACAATATTAATATGAGGAATTCACAAAATGCAGTTGATACAAAATTCATACCTGTATGACGAGCAGATGGCTTGATCATGACATTTTGGAGTTGACAACGGCTATAGCCGACTCAACGTTTTTAAATATGATGGAACCAGTGGTTCTCTGCTTCCTATCAGTTGCTTGAAGCTTGTCCCTTTGGTTGGTCAATACTGCAACTTGGTTCTCTCGCGATTGGATTTTCGATTGAAGTAGGGGAACGTCTATATAGTATCGTTCCAACCACAAATCACATTGGCCACAGGATGACTGTCCAGGCTTCGAAAGAGTAGGTCAGGGTTTGCTTAAATTGCCGAGGGTTTCGTTAGGTAGTTTGATCCCTGGGTAACTGGGATTGTTCCTTAGGAAAAGGGGAAGTTTCAAAACAAAGTCATTAGGGTACTCACTAGCTAGGAAGCATTCTATGTCAGAGTCTGAATCCTCACTGAGGACTATCAGCTTCTGCTCACACTAGGTTTAGGCTTATTTCTAGCCATTCTCGAGATAAGCCGAGAATTATTTTTTCCTTTGCCATCAATAGTAAGGTTTGCCTTGGCCTTTTTGCTCACAAGCTTTTTTATAGCCTCAACCTTCTCAGTTATAACGTCTGGTAAGTCAATATCAGGTTCGACCGAAGGCTTAGGAGAGGATAGTAGGACATGGAAGGGTACGGGTGGCCCAACCTTGGTTTCATTTACCACAGGCTTGTCAATCTGGACAGGGTCTGTATCATCAAAACCATTTCGAGCGATAAAATCTCGCCAACTATCACCATGGAGACTTAAGTAATGAACAATGTTAAGTCTAATTAGTCCATGGTGGAACAGGCTACTATCAACCTTCTCCCTTTTAAACCTTTTCGACATTTTATATAGGCTACGCTGAGAGTAAAAGGGCATATTTAATGGGTATCCCATAAAGTTCATTAACAAATGCAGGTGGTAGAGAAAAACGAGTCCATATCTACCCTCACAGGTCACGAATTGTTTAACTACTATCAAAAGGTCATGCCATCGTGGTTTAAGCATGGAAATGGGCATACCTCTGTCACAGGATGTGACCTTCCGTGAGACGAACATAAGTGGCCAAGGCACCTCTTCCACTTTCTAGTTTTTGAACCAACGCTGGCCTGTGGCAGATAACTCTGTAGCAGAACTAATAAACTTCTCATTGATTTCCAATTGAATGTCACCCACCTTGGCTCTACAACCATCAAAAGTTAGGGCTAACTATTGTGCAACACATAAATTAAAACCCTCGAATCGTTGTACAAAGGTGATCCAATCGTTATCCTCTAAATATTTCCGGGCATTGTCGAACAGTAGCAAGGCTTGGCTACCGTTTGGCTCGATTCGCACCACCGGTGCCATGGAACCGAGCCCATGGTGAACGAGCTAGGGTTTGGATCATAGGACACATAGGAGTAGAGTGCACGAAGGGTTACCCGAGATAGCAGAGGTAAAACAGGGATAAGGGAGCGACATAAATGACATCGTGTGAAGGTGGTGAAGCTTCTTTTTTCCATGCATAATAGTTATTGCCAATGTACAACCGCCGACACTTATAGTTATTAAACCCACTTTTGTATGGTTTAATAATCACGTCATTTGCCCGACCAATGAAACCAATGGTAAGTGTATTAATCATTTGCGCAAGCAATGGTTATACCATAGTTTTAAAACCAATCATACAAATTGAAATCAATACCAAGTGTTTAACCAATGTGACATGTGTTGTATCAATTCATATCAAGAGTTTAAGCGAGGTATCAATGTGTTTTGAACTAGGTGTCAAACCAAATGAAATATATCAAGGGTTTAACCATAACACCTATATATCTTATGAAACCAATGTGCAAAGTAATTTGATCAAATAACATGTAAATCTAACTGCCAATGCATCGCAATTTAATGAAACGAACATACATAATCAGTCAAAAAATGCCCAATGAGTGCGGTTCAAAAGGTGTTGTCGATTGTATAATGATAAATAAAAGGTAGGCGCAATGGGAATATCGACAAGAAAGATAATGACAGTTCAATAATGAATCTAATGTGACTTCGAAAGGGCAAGTTTTCACGCTTACAATCGTCAAAACAAAAATGAAGGTAAATGTGTAAATGTCGCAAAAATAAAAGTGTCGTTCATTTGAAAATTGCGACGAAAAATAGATGTTTGAAAAACATTGTTGTAGGCAGCTTATAAGACAGTGGAAAAATGTGAATTGGCTACCAACAATGGCGACACACTGGTAGAAGCAGTTATCTTTGCCAAAAGGAACCAATTCAGATTAGGACAGCAAAGATAATTCCAATTCAAAAATAACAACCAGAAAATTGTATAAACATCATCATTAACCAACTATTCCATCAGTGTTTTAAAAGATGAAAACAGATAACAGTCTTAAGACCAGCGAGTCATGATTTTAAAGAAAAAATCTCCAATACTGTTGGCAGATCCACTACTGCCAGCAGGCGTCCATAGCCTCGACAGGGTTTCCATTTAAACCACTCTGAAATCTGTATCCTGTCAAGAAGTTCTAGATCAGAATAAAGGACATTAAAGAGGTTTCGTATTTGCAAATTTTCATATACTCGACATTGCTTCACTGCCAGCGGGCTTGTTCAGTACCCTGGCAAAGTTGTCTTGGCGCCATGCATGCATTTACCCGCTTCCAGCAGACCTTTTCAGCATCCCGACGGGTTTACAAGCACTTCCCACAGCTCTTATTGTTTTTTTTTTTTCAAAGATATATAGTCGAGCGGGGTGACGCTGAAAATCATGATATTTCAACATATTTTTTCAGACTTCATCAAAAAAATTTAGAACTGTCCTTTATTTAGATCCATAGATGTTTTATTTACAAAAACAACTTCCTAATGCAGGGAGACATCTTTTGAGTCATTCCTTTACGGAATAGGGACAGCGTAAAAAGATAATAGATGATCATAACAAGCTTTACTGAGAGATCGAAATCAGTTATCTTCTTTCAAACAACAGACTTTTCCAACATAGATATAAATTTCAGAAATATACCATTGATGTTTATACCTTTTTCTTAGCAGTTATTTCAACGAAAGGAATTTTTTATTGTCTTTCTCTGAATAGCTCAGTGTACAGTTGTGTGTATTTTCAAAAACACAAACTGATAAATTCAAATCAAAAACAAAAAAGAAAATGAAAAAGCAAACAAAAGCAAAATATGTACATAATATACAAGGGTTGTTATCAAGCGAAGTATCTTTTCAGGGCTTGTCCATTCACCGGATAGGTGTCAAGCTGACCCTCAAGATTCTGCAATCAGAAAGAACTTGGACCCAACTTTTCAGCAATTAAAAACAGTACAAGCCATAAGTTTTGAAATTTTGTGTGCTCTCCCTTTCCCTCGTGTAATTTGTCCCACTTCAAGACGAGATCACCTACTTCAAAATTCCTATTAGAAGAAGAATTAGAATCCAACCAGCTTTTAACCAATAGTTGATGCTGATCTAAATTGCATTTGGCTTGGGCTCTTACCTCTTCTAGCTTCATCAAAGCATTAATTCGGTTTTCCAAAGGGGGACAATCTTCTTCTTGGACTTTCTGTGACAACTGAAGTGAAGGAAGAAGAATGTGAGGTGGAAGAATTGCTTCTCTGCCATAAACGAGAAAAAAGGGGGAGTTACCTACAACATCTTTTGGTGTTACCCTATCATCCCATAACGCGTTTAAAAGTGTATTGTGCCAATTTTTGTGATTTTCAACCACTGTTCTCTTGATGATTTTGATCAAGTTCTTGTTTGTCGATTCTGCCAATTCGTTTCCCTGGGGGTAATAGCTAGAAGAATACTTCAATTTAATTCCTTTTTCCAAAGAGAACTCTCTCATCTCAAGAGAGGAAAAGTAAGAAGCATTATCGAATACTAAACAGTCAGGGATACCGAAACGAGTGATAATATTCGAATTTAGAAAGGCAATTACCTGACTGGTGTTGACAATTCTTAATGCAACGGCTTCAGACCATTGGGTAAAGTAATCTGTGGCTGTCACAATAAACTTGTGTTGTTGCGAGGACAGAGGGTTGATTGGGCATATGATATCAAGGCCCCACTGCTGAAAAGGAGCATCTACTAAAACGAGATGCAAAAGAAAGGCTGGTTTTTGTAACCACCCTGATGCTTTCTGAAAAATGATACATTTATGACACAAGGCATGGGCGTCTCTAAAAAGTGTGGGCCAGTAATAACCGGCTCTCAAAACCTTATGGGCAGTGGTGTCACCACCAAAATGACCACCAGCTTATCCTGCATGCAACTCTAGCAAGACTTTTTCTGCTTCATCCTTTTCAAGACAGCGCATCAGTACACCGTCAAAATTTTGACAAAACAAGATACCATTAACTAGATGAAAGGAGGCAGACTTTAATCTCAACGGTCTTCTTTTAGAGAGATCCAGGTGACGAGGGGAAAACCCATGTTCAAGACAGAATCTTATATCGTCATACCAAGAACTAACAGGGTTTTGTGTGCAACAGATTAGACTTTGATCACCTTGTCCTAGGTTTGACGTATCGCTTTCTTCTTGTTGTCCTGCTGCTGAATCAGCAACTAACTTGCATAACCCTTGGCTTCTCACTATCTGAGCTGGGGTGATTTCTAAGTCATACTCCTACAAGGGGGTGACCCAGTTAGCTCACTTTTCTCCTAGTTCCTTCTGCACTAACATATTCCTAACGGCTGGGTAGGGGACAATGAATTTCGTCCTTAACTTCAAAAGGTAAGACTGGAAGTGTTTGAATGCTTTAAAAACAACATAGGCTTTCTGATCTACTGTTGGGTAATTAAGTTCAGTGCCTTTGAAAGCAGAGCTCATAAAGGCAATGGGTACTTCATTATTTTCAGCATTATTTTGGGTTAAGACAGTGGCATAGGAACGGTCGGAAGCAAAAGTGTAGAGTGTAAAGTCTTGAGAAAACTCTGGGCTCATGAGAGACGAAGCGTCTATTATGGCCTTCTTTATTGCATTAAAATATGGATTTTCTAGGGGTCCCCAGTGATATTGGGTGTCTTTCTTAATCAAATTCTGTAAAGGCCTGACCGTTTCGGAGAAACCGGGGACGGATCTCCTCACGAAGTTAATCTGGCCTAAGAAAGACTGCATAGATTTTTTGGATGTAGGAGGGGGGAGTTTCACGATGAATTGAGTCCTTTCAGGGTCAATAATCATCCCTTCACTAGACATAATGAATCCTAAGAGTTTACCATGTTCTACTACAAAGATGGATTTTTTAGGATTCAAGGAGATGTCGTATTTGCGACATCGCAGTAGGACAACTCGTAAGTGAGCTAGATGATCGTTCTTTTTTTTAGAAAATATAGTCATATCATCTAAGTAAACTACAATGGACTGATTGATTAGGCCTCGAAAATCAATGTCCATTGCTCTCTAAAAAGTGGCACCGACATTAATCAATCCAAAGGGCATTTTGCGATAAGCATAAGTGCCCCACGGGGTACGGAAGGTAGTTTTAAGTTGGTTTGGTGGGGACATCAGGACTTGGTTGTATCCTGAGAAACCATCTAGTAAGGATAGCCTCTCAGAACTAGATACATGTTGAAGGATCTATTCCATGGGAGGGACAGGATAGTTGTCTTTATCAGACGCTCTATTAAGGTTTCGGAAATTGACGCAGAGTCGAATTTCCACACTTTTCTTCCGGACTGGGACAAGGTTAGAAACCCATTGAGTGTGTCTAACAAGAAAATTTATCTTAGCATTTAGGATCCTATTCAATTATTTTTGAACGGTCGGTTCGAGCTTGGGGTGCATTTTCCTTAGTTTTTGTTGAAAGGGTAAGCTTTGGGGTTTCATTGGAATGATATGTTGTATGATGTTAGGGTCGAACGTTTTAAGGTCATCATACGTCCATGCAAATACATCTTTGAATTCTTTGAACAATTTAATAAATGCATTTTTTTCTTGTTGAGAACATCCTACCCCTAGATTAATGCACTGAGGATTTTCATTAGTTCCTAAGTTCACCTTCTCATAAGATAACGAGGAACTATTGGTTTTACAATTGACCGTATTTTTAAATTTATCTTGAAAGTCATAAAACTTCTCTATCATAACTATAGATTTAGGGATCGAGTTTACCATATCCGATGAAGATTCAGGAGTTCTCAGATCTCGTATTACCGTGAAATCATGCAAATTGTCGTCGTGCGTGTGTTCGTCTATCACTGCACCTTGAAAAGTTTCTTCCATGTGTAGAAAGTTAATAATTTGTTCATCGTCGTCAAATACTCTCCAGTTCGTGATGTTGTTGAGAACGGATGGCCGAAACAACAGCTCAATGGAGAATGCATCTGGGGACAAGCCTTCTGCAGGAAGAAGTTTAGAATCTACGTTAGCTAATAAATCTGCTTCAGAGTTATTCAATCTAGGAATAGAATTTATATTGAAAGCAGAAAATTTATTCATTAAATTCCATACCTCAGACTGGTAGCTTTTGAGATGCGGAGACAGACAGTGGATAGAATCTCTTACCTGTCTAACCACTATTTCAGAGTCGCCAAAGACGGTTAAATTTTGAATGTTCATATCCAAATCTTTTCTGAGACCTTGCAGTAAAGCCTCATATTCTGCAGTATTGTTAGTACATTCAAATTCCAACCTACAAGCCATCAATGTTTTGTTACCTGCAAGATTGATAATGACGCAGCCTGCGCCAACTCCTTCTTTGGAATTTGACCCGTCGAAATAAAGAGACCAAATTTGATTTGCATCAGGTACATGGGACCCTTGCGTGGAAGTTGTTGGCTGCATATATGCTACAATCTCAGACTGTTGTTCTGGATTGGTGATAGGTGAAGCCTCGACCATGAAATTTCCGAAGAAGGTGTCCATCCCTTGTACTTCAGGTGAATCAACATAAGGTGTATATGGTTTTTTGGGATCGTTCAAATCTATGACCATGAACTTAAGGTAGCACTCACGATTTACTTTTATCTTGATAGGCTTGTCATTCTCTGGAAGCCATAGATGGGACCAATCTGTCGAAAAATAACCATGTAGTTGTTTCGACCAGTCCCTGCTTAAAAATAGACCATACACTTCTGGAATATCCACAACAATTATATCAATAACTTGATGAACCTTGGGGTTAGACGATAATATAATAAGCACATTCTTTAGTTCGCCTATAACTTTGACATTTGTCCTATCAGGTTGTATGATTTTTAAAGTAGATGGTTCGACTTCTGCGTTAATATTCTGGCATACAGACCACGACATCACATTGGATGACGCTCCTGATTCTACCATACAATTGTGCACGTTTCTATTAAAGATATCGAAATTTAATAGGAATGGAGGTACTTTTTTGTGAGTACTAAGAGTAGTAGCCTGTGGCTCTTTACTCGCATTATCTAAGGCTAGTTTATATACATTATTTACATTATTTACATTACTTACAGGAAGGCTTCCTTTATCTTGAGGATCGGGATTGTTTTTAGTGGAATTCTTCTGGGGAGCTTTGTTTTGCACAACCTTGTTACCATTAGAATTACCATTTTTTCCATTCTCCGAGATATTTTGTAACATTTTTTGTAGCAGAAATGGAAATTTCAATAACTCGTAAACATAAATGTTAGCTCTCAACTTTTTAAGATATTCAATTACATCATAATCTAAGTTGGGTCTCACATTATTATGTTTAGTCTCAGCTGATTTAGATTGCTTTGGAGGCGAAGTTGTAGTGTTTTTGGTAGAAGGTTTGTTTGTTGTCTTACTCCTGGTATTATAAGGATGAACTGTCTCAAAGTTAGCTTGAAAGATGCTATCCGAGAAGTGTCCAAAAATGTTTGGAGAAGACTCTTCTTCTTGAACTGTTTATTGTTCAACTACCTCCTCAGAGATCTCAGGAGGCATCAAGTTATCTTGGGCTTCTAGAATTGTTTGAAGGGAACATTGCAGACTTTCTAGATTAAGGCCTTCGGTGGTTGGGTTAGGTCGATTGGTGGGAAAAGGCTTCCGGAACAGGGGTTTGTAAGGTCCTTTGCTCGAGGAAGCTTCTTTGGTCGACCCTTTCAAGTCTATAACTTGATTTGACAGTTTTTGAACAACTTTAGTTAAGTTTTCTAAATCAGAGCTTTCAGGTTGTGTTTTACTTTGAGTGGGTCTGGGGAGGATTTTGATCTTCTTTTTGGAAGAAGAACTATTCTCAGTTTCATTGCTAGTAGAGTATTTAAAACTAAGTATGTATTTTTCAATCTGGTTGGCCTCCTCGAAGGCTTCTAACAATGTCGATTTCTTAAATCGTTTAACCCAAATAGCTATACTTTGATGCAAAGATTTAGTGTAGTATGCTATTATAAGACTCTCAGTAGGCATGGAATCTGCAGGGATTCAATTTTTGAGTGTTAAGAATATTTGATTAAAGTCTTTAACTTTTTCTTTTGGGTTCATTCTTAAACTAGAAAGGTCCATGACTAGGACTTTTGGAGGTTTACCGTCTCCAAACTTTTCCAAAAAGCATGAATCAAACTTTTCCCAAGACACGATGGTATGGGGTTGTTGGGCAAAGTACCATGTGGATGCATTACCCTCGAAAGTATATGGGAACAACCTACAGACAACGTCTTCATGTTCGACATTGCGGAGTCTTATGGATGACATAAAAATTTTAATGTGATCTTCAGTGATCTGTTTTGAGTTAGGGTCAAACTTGGGAAGCCATTTCTCCGGGTGTTTAGGTAGAGGATGTTGAGCTCCAGGTACAGCTATGACATCCTGATCAAGCCAAGGTCTAGCAGGGTTGTTCTGATGTGCCATTGGTGTAGTGGTTGTAGAAGGATGAGAAGGGGAATTGCCTTCGTTAGAGGAATCTCCTCCAGAAGAGGAAGGAGATGATAGAGGTGGTGAAGGAGGTATCCCAGATCCTCTTGCAGCAGGATTTAAGATTGGATCTGTAGGATTCTCAGTGAGACTACTGTTTCCTAATTTTTCTCTGATATCAGAGAAATCCAAAGGTTGGCCCCGTGGACGGTTAGGTTTCCTCAAATGGGCTAAGGCACTATGTGTTTTTATAAGAGATTGATGGAAAATATCTTGTATGTCACCACCTATAGGATTAGGGGTTGTTGGCTCAACTGTGATATGTGGATCGTCGGTTGAAGTAGTTGTTGTTTGAAGGGGAATATTATCGTTTGAATGGCTTCTAGTCACTATAGGTAAGAGATTAGGTGGTGGAGGATTCTTGCGACCACCTTGTGCCATTAATTAAATTTAGACCCTCCTTCTAGCGCCATTTGTTGATGGGCGAAATTGACCATCCATCAACTGAGAGAGTGGAACCCGTCCGGGGTTGTCTAATAACCCAAGTTGTTTGGGATGAACCACCCTGACGGGTTTAGCTTCTCCGTTAGCTGATCTAAGGTCCTAAGAAACAAAAAAGAAAAACTACTCTAAACTAACTAATCTAACTAAAACTAATTGTTAAAACAAACTAAACTAATCTAACTAAAAATAAATAAAACAAACTAATAAACTAAACTAACTATTCTATATACAATCTACTATCTAATACTATACTAACGCTAACCAATTAAGTATCTAACTACTAATGGAAATATAACTTATTCACAAAATGTACAATATCTACAATTTACAGATTTGAATAAAACCTGAAAAACTCATTTGCATTCTGCCCTAAGACAAAGAAAGATATTTTTGTTGATTTTATAATTTTATGAACAAAAATAAAACAAAAACTAACTAAACTAAACAACTAATATACTAATTCTAACTACACATCTAACTAAACATATATCTAATTAAACTACTAATATTCTACTAACAAATTTACTAAACAAATAAATAACAAACTGACCTGGAGAAATGCTCCAGATTTGTCCTGTGTATGATGATTGTCTTAGCTGATCGGAGGGAGGAAACCCACACCGAATTATCCAGGAGCTTCTCGTAAACGAAAGCTACAGTTCTCTTCAATATAATTACAGGACAAACAAGACATAACAATTTACAACAATCTTATGATTTATAAATCTTCACCGTTAGATAAATCTGTATGCAAAGACTTATACAAAACAGTTCAATTGATGAAGAAGAGAAATCTGTCATTCATTAACTGAATAAAGTAATTGTTGTATTTTTAAGTATTGAAAGAAATCAGATATGGATCACATTAATTAAATCACATCATTCTGCAATAGACTATGATAGCTAAAGTAGTCTATAATCAACTGCAAATGACATGTATGAACTTGAAACAAAATATTGATATATTGAAAAGCTAAAGCTGTAGCAATAACATCAACTCTCGTCTCAGTTTTTATTAGAAATCCATAGCCTAGTTCTCCCACAAGTGAGGATGCTCCTTAATACACAAAATAATAAGTATTTAAAGACCTTCCACAGGGTAAAACATCCATGTGGAAGTTATCAAAATTGTTTACATAAAATCTGGGAAGATGTCCAAAGTCTAACTATACTAGGAACCTAAAACAAAACTAAATCACACAAATATATCCTAGACTGTCCAGCATGCCCAATGCAATTCGGATGTACTTGAAAAGGGTTAAAAATGAACAAGTTAGGAAGATATTTTGTTAAAGACAATGATAAAAATCTAATTCTATAGACTAGCTACAGAATCTTGCAATTTTGTAGCTGGTCTAAATAAGACATAGAATCATCATTAAAATCAATTCAAATCTTTTAAAGAATTAAATCCAACTAACATCTAATAGCTATTTGAAAACGAATCATTAAAATTGAAATTGTTATACTAATTCGAGACCAAAACGCAACTAAAATCAAATGACTATAGAGATGCATATACTCTGTTTCGTTTGTTGCCTCAAATTCGGGTGAACAAAATCATATCGAACAACAATGAAATCGTTTCATATCAAATTGAAATCGATACAACTAAAAAAAATCATAGGCAATTGTAATGCTGCCTCATCAACATGAAACACGATCGAATCCAAACAAGATCATTTTCAAATCGTCATAACTGTATTGACATAGCAAACGATCTGTGCCATGAGTGAATCAAATTAAAACTAGTGCGTAAATTGTCACAAATGAAATTGTAACGAGATCAATCAATTGATAACAGGGTTCATAAGAGTTTCCTGATCATTTGTTTTTGCAAATTGGGGAAGACAAAATCATTCACGAAATCATTTCTTGAATTTATTTTGAAACAACTATTACCCGAATTTCCTCATACGAATTTGATAGAAATAACATAGGTCAATCTGAGTTAACAAACTTGTTTGAAAATTAAAATTGACAGCGTTGCAATCAAGTCTATTTTTGATACGAATACAACTCATAAAATCGATCATAGTAACTGAATATACACAACAATCCAATCAAGTGAATCGAACAACTGGGGTTTAACATAGTCATCATGAATCAAAACCGTTCCATGATTCGGGCGTGAATATCATTTGCACAGGCTTAAATGAGAGTATTGTTTCCATAAAAACAGAGTCATTCTTCCCAAATTGGAAACGATCAGAGTTGTATTCCTGATTTAGAAAATTATATGACATAACAAATTAAAAGATCGTAACAACCAAACTCACGAAATCATTCGACAATCACAACATACTAACCATAACGAAATCAAATCAAAACATGATCGTATCCTAAATCTAGCACGAAAACCTCTTGTTCGGATTAGATACAAAACAAATACAATTGAAAGCAACTCAGATCCGATAAAAATCTATCAATGACTAAACTGGGCATGAGCAAATCGTGTATCCAAATCAAAACTCCATTTATTTTTAGCAAAGCGAAAACAATGTACAGGATGAACAACATTGTAACAGATCCATTTAAAAGGATAGAGAGAGCTATTCAACTATATTAATCTGAGGAATTCACAAAATGGATTTGATACAAAATTCATACCTGTATGATGAGCAAATGGCTTGATCATGACATTTTGGAGTTGACAACGGCTGTAGCCGACTCAACGTTTTTAAATATGATGGAACCAGTGGTTCTCTGCTTCCTATCAGTTGCTTGAAGCTTGTCCCTTTGGCTGGTCAATACTGCAACTTCGTTCTCTAGTGATTGGATTTTCGATTGAAGTAGGGGAATGTCTATATAGTATCGTTCCAACCACAAATCACATTGGTCACAAGACGACTATCCATGCTTCGAAAGAGCAGGTGAGGGTTTGGTTAAATTTTCGAGGGTTTCGTTAGGTAGTATGATCCCTGGGTAACTGGGATTGTTCCTTAGGTAAGGGGAAAGATTCAAAACGAATTCATAAGGTTGCTCGGAGCACAGACCCTGTGAGTAAGGGTACTCACTAGCTAGGAAGCGTTCTATGTCAGAGTCTGAATCCTCACTGAGGACTATGGGCTTCTACTCAACACTAGGTTTAGGCTTATTTTTTACCATTCTCGAGATAAGCCGAGCATTCTTTTTTCCTTTTTCATCATCAGTAGGGTTTTCCTTGGCCTTTTTGCTCACAGGATTTTTTATAGCCTCAACCTTCTCAGTTATAACGTCTGGTAAGTCAATATTAGGGTCGACCAAAGGCTTAGGAGAGGGCAGTAGGACATGGAAGGGCACGGGTGGCCCGACCTTGGTTTCATTTACCACAGGCTTGTCAATCTGGACAGGGTCTGTATCATCAAAACCATTTAGAGCGATAAAAGCTCGCCAACTATCACCGTGGAGACTTAAGTAATGAACAATGATAATTCTAATTAGTCCATGGTGGAACATGCTACTATTGACCTTCTCCCTTTTAAACCTTTTCGGCATTTTATATAGGCTACGCTGAAAGTAAAAGGGCATATTTAATGGGTATCCCATAAAATTCATTAACAAACGCAGGTGGTAGAGAAAAACGAGTCCATATCGACCCTCACAGGTCATGAATTTTTTAACTACTATCAAAAGGTCATGATATCGTGGTTTAAGCATGGAAATGGGCATACCTTTGTCACAGGATGTGACCTTTCACGAGACGAACAGAAGTGGCCAAGGCACCTCTTCCACTTTCGAGTTGTTGAACCAACGCTGGCCCGTGGCAGGTAACCCTGTAACAGAACTAATAAACTCCTCATTGATTTCCAACTGAATGTCATCCACCTTGGCTCTACGTCCACCAAAAGTCAGGGAAAACTGTTGTGCAACACATAAACTAAAACCCTTGAATCGTTGTACAAAGGTGAACCAACCGTTATCGTCTAAATATTTCCAGGCATTGTCGAACAGTAGCAAGACTTGTCTACCGTTCGGCTCGATTTGCACCACCGGTGCCATGGAACTGAGCACACGGTGAACGAGCCCGGGTTTGGTTCATAGCACACACAGGAGCAGAGTGCACGAAGGGTTGCCCGAGCTAGCAGAGGTAAAACAGAGATAAGGGATAGGCATAAATGACATCGTTCGAAGGTGGTTGAGCTTCTTTCTGCCATGCATAATAGTTATTGCCAATGTACAATCGTCGACGCTTATAGTTGTTCAACCCACTATTGTATTGTTTAATAATCACGTCATTTGCCCGACCAATGAAACCAATGGTAAGTGTATTAATCATTTGCGCAAGCAATGGTTATACCATAGTTTTGAAACCAATCATACAAATTGAAATCAATACCAAGTGTTTAACCAATGTGACATGCATTGTATCAATTATATCAAGAGTTTAAGCGAGGTATCAATGCTTTTTGAACTAGGTGTCAAACCAAATGAAATATATCAAGGGTTTAACCATAACACCTATATATCGTATGAAACCAATGTGCAAAGTAATTTGATCAAATAACATGTAAATCCAACTGCCAATGCATCGCAATTTAATGAAACAAACATACATAATCAATCAAAAAATGCCCAATGAGTGTGGATCAAAAGGTCTTGTCGACTGTATAATGATAATTAAAACGTAGGTGCAATGGGCATATCGACAAGACAGATAACGATAGTTCAATAATGATTCTAATGCGACTTCGAAAGGCCAAGTTTTCACGCTTACAGTCGTGAAAACAAAAACGACGGTAAATGTGTAAATGTCGCAAAAATAAAAGTGTCGTTCATTTGAAAATTGCGACGAAAAATAGATGTTTGCAAAACATTGGTGTAGGTAGCTTATAAGACAGTGGAAAAATGTGGATTGGCTGCCAACAAGTCCTAGATAAGAATTCTAGGTGTAATTTTTATGTTGAACGAATTATTATTTTTGTCTCAACTCATGCATCTTTGTTCCCGATAATATGATCTGATGGATAATTATTTTGTATTTGTTTTCTAGGTGTATTTGGAGGTACTTCAATATATTTATATTCTTTCTATTCTTCTTCTAACTGGTCTTGTTCATCTTCGCCTTCTTATATATCTTCATCATTTTCTTCTTCTTCATGAACCTGTTCCATTGACTCCTTTTCTTCTTCCTTTATTTTCCATTCACTTTTCTCATCAACTGTCACATTAATGCTTTCCACAAATTTATCAAGCCTTAGATTGAAATATTTCTATGCTTTCATTGTTCTCGAATACCCAACAAGTATGCCTTTTTCCGCATGAGAATCAATTTTTCACATTCTTCCATCTTCTCTTTTGATGTAGCATTTTCTTCCAAAAACTATGAAGTTCTTCACATTCATTGGTCTTCCTTTACATAGCTCATAGGGATTTTCATCACTATTGTTTTTGTGCATTACTCTATTTTTAATATGAAGTGTTCTATGCACTGCATGTGCCAAAAAGACACATGTCAACTTGGAATCCATTAACATAGTTCGAGCCATTTTCTATATTGTCTTATTCTTCCTTTCAAAAAATCCATTCTATTTTGGTGTACTAGAAACAAATAATTTCCTTTTTATCCCATGCTTTCTATAGAAATCCATAAATTCCTTTGAAGTAAACTCTCCTCCATTATCAAATCTCAAACATTTTATCTTTGAATCAATTTCATTTTCAACCATTTCATTTTATATCTTGAATTTTTCAAATTCTTCTGACTTCTTCATGAGAAAAAGAGCAGCAATCATCCTTGTATAATCATCAAAAAATAACATAAAATATTTCTCACTTTTTAAACCCTTCGTTCTAGTTGGTTCAACTAGATCAATATGCATAATTTCCAACGGTCTTGCTGTGGAGTATTCCTTGGATTTGAACTTGGTATTTTTTTTCTTTTCTTATTTACAATGCTTGCGTAAGGTGTTGTTTGGCTTCATGATCTGGGGCATTCATCTGACTACCTCCTTTTTTCTGACTTTGAAAAGGTTATCAAATTTTATGTGACCAATTCTTTTGTGCCATAGACAAACTTCATCTTCCTTTCCTATACAACATTTTTTTATTTCCAATTTCACTTAATACATATATGTTGCTTGAAGTTCTTACATTTTTTTCAACCAATATTATTGAACCTGGTTTTATTATCTCTCATTTTTGTGAATCAAACACAAGTTTGTGACCTTGGTCTCCCATTTTACTTACACTTATAATATTATGTTTGATATCTTCCACTAGTAGAACATTTTTTTCCTTAGTATCCTTGTTTCCAATTCTAATTGTTCCTCTTCCAATGATCTTCTAGTTGAGTTATTGTTTCCAAAGGAGACTGATACATCTCTTTCCTTTTTAAAGGTTAGAAACATGTCCTCATCCCTTGTCATGTGCTTTGAACAACCATTGTCAACATACCAACCGTGTTTCTTATGTTTAGCTTGTAGAGCAAGTGTGCATTCTTCATTTTTGAACTGATTATGTTTTCTTACCCATATTCTTTGAGGTTCATGTTTGTGACTGTTGTTATTTTGTTATGATTCCCTTGGTGGAACATTTATTCTACAATATTTGGCCATGTTTCCAAAGTTTTTTCACTTGTAGCATTCTATCTCAGTACTCAAGAATTCAAATCTGTTGTATTTTTTGTTTTGTGTTTCACTAGGAATTCTTGAATAATCATTTCGTTCATAACTTTCATGGTTGTGTCTGTTATTTTTATTAGCTCTACAATTCTCAATCTTATGTCCAAAATTGTTACATGAACAATATAAACCAATAAACATAGTTTGATACGTGGATGTTGTAGATATTATAATATGAGTTACTCTTTTGAACCCTTCTTATTCATGAGGCCTTCTTCTTTTTGACTGTCACTAATTCTGAAATATGAATCTTCTGGGTGGGGGAGTGTCTCTATGATATTCCTTGTAAAACTTCTTGTCTCCTCTGACTATATCTGCATATCTTCTTGGTTGCATTTATTGAATTTTTTTTTTCAACTTGATCCCTTTTCTGTTTGGTTGTATCCATGTCTAAACTCGTCATGATTTGGCCTTTGAATGTTAATAATATCGTCCAAAACTTTGGAGTTGTATTGCATGTTTTTATTTTGAAGGTCTTTTCTCAATGTGAGAATATCTGCTTCCAAGACTCCAATGATCTTGTATTTTTCTTTCAACCATTTTTTGAGTGAATCTTCAATTATTTTGTCTTATTCAACTTGGATTTTTAATTTAGTGATCATCTTATCTAGTTCTTCGGAGTTTGAATTTTGAGTTTCCTATTTTCTTTTCAGTTCTACATGTAGTGACTCTTTTCTCTTCTTTTCCATTTTTATAACTTCTATTACAATTAACAATTCTTCTCTTTTGTCAACTTTTGCCTCTTCATATTCTTATTCAGTTCCTTCTTCATAGGAATATTCTACTGCCATGAATAGAACCCTTTATATATCACTTTCACTGACTTCATCTTCATCAGATGAGGTGTTGTCTTCTTTGGTGCAAAAAAGTTTCTTGAGAAAATTCTTTTTGGTTGTTTTTCCTTCGTATATTTGTTTTCTATTTGAATAATATTATTCATTCCTTTTATTTTTCTTATGGGGACATTTTTTAGTAAACTGACCAATACCATCACAATTTAAACAAATCAATGGAATCTTACCTCTATATTTTGCGCTCGTTCCCTTTTTCATTCTTCTAACGAAGTTGGCTACTTCTCCATCGTCTTATGAGATGCCATTGCTAGTGATATCTAACTTTTCCTTTTTCTTTCCCTTTTTCTTTGACTTAATGGATGCTTTGAATGATGCCTCTTTTGTAACTAGATTCTCCTATTTAGTTCTCATTTCATAGGTTGTGAATATTCCATGTAGCTCATCCATTCTTATTGAATCCATATATGTTATTTCTTCTAGTGTTGAGATCTTAGGATCAAATCTCATTGGAAGAGATCTTAGTACCTTTTGAATAATTATAGATTCATAACCTTCTTCTCCCAATACTCTAATTGCATTCATTGTTTCATCGACTCGTTAAACGTAGGATGCAATATTTTCATCTTCCTTCATCTTAATCTGTTCAAAGTGACCTCTGTAAGTTTGAATCTTTGTTTCCTTGACTTTTGTATCTCCTTCATACAAATTATGAATTTTTTCCCAAATCTCATTTGCATAGCAGAAATGCATAACTTTGACATATACCGAATCAACTAGACAATTCAGGATAGCATTTTAGGATTTCAAATTATTTAGGATGAGTTTCCTTCCATTTTAATTTGTTGGAGGAATAACAGGTTCTTTATGTCCATCTAATACTGATTTCCAAACCTCAAATACCAATGCTTGTATATATGTTTTCATCCTTCTTCTCCAAAATACATAGTTTTGTCCATCAAACTATGGTATTCCATTTTTATACATGTTGTTGCTCCCCATGATCTACCTTCTAGTGGTTAAACTGATTTCTGAAGGAACTTTCTCTGATACCAATTATTGGATTATTGAGAGGGGGCTTGAATCAATAATAGAGATTTTTAATCCTTTTTAACCACGGTAAATAAGTTGTGTTTATCTTTATGATCAATTTACCATTATAATTCAACAACTGCATAATAAATGAACCATGAACAATGAGAAATAATACACATACACAGTACACCAATATTTTTACGTGGAAACCCAATGTGAGAGAAAACCACATAATTTTTTTTCTTATATGTCTTTAAGAATTACATTCATTGGAATCACCAACCTATCTTATTTAGATTTACCTCCTTCTACATACCACTCTAGAATATCTTCTCATCGATGGTCCTAGGTTTGAAGAGAAACACTTGTTCAATATATGGTTGTGTAGACCCCCTAGATAATTGTTAAATGTTGTCATTGATTTCAAAGGATCGATGTCAAAGTGTTGATGTCAAGTGGTATCATAGTGATGTGGTGTCATTGATGTCAAGGTTGATATAAAAGGAAGTCGTATCATTGATGTCATGTCATGTTTGATAGGAAGTACCAAATGGATTAAATCCGAAGTGGTGTCCTTATGGTGAAATCCCTCATGGGAAGACACTTTGAGAAGTAAAAATGGTTAAGTGGTTGAGTAATCCTAGAAAAGTGGTTAGGAAACCCAATTTTGGTTAAGGAATAATGTAATGAAGATCAATGAATTTGTAGGTGAGACTATCATGGATGGATATTACATGTCATGTCATTTTCGTTGATATGTGGTACTTCACATAACTCTTCACGGCTAGAGATTTATGGATTTGTGAAGTTTGAGAACCCTCATGAGTTATCTAGAAGCCTCTAGAAGGTCAAACAAGTCAAATTATTATAGAATCCCCTAGAAGAAGTTGACTAGTCAAAGTGGTGGCAACTAGGAGTTAATCATGGGTTAAGTAGTTGCAATAAGAAAATAATTAAAAATAAATTAAATGCAACTAAAAGTGGATAATTTACTATCTGTGGATAAAGTGGTTGTAAGTGGACAAAGTGGTTAGAAGTGGGTTATCCCTAAAAGAAGGAAGTTGGTTAGAAGATAACCCCTAGAGGAAGCTACTTTGGGAAGCATAAATAAGAGAGAAAGAGTCTCTTATTGTCATCTATCTATTGAGAATATTGAATGTCTTTTATTTTTTGAAAGTTTCATTGCAAGTATGTATTGAAACATTTGAATTTACACAAGTCCAAGATAGAAAATGAGGATTGACGACGAAAGTTTTGGAGGTTCAGAAAAACCCTAGTTTTGAAGGTGTACATGGGCTATAGTGGAGGATGTCGAATACATACACAAGATGACAGTAGGTGAGGAAACATACATACACAGTTTGTGGAAGAGGAGATCACCTACATGTGAAAATTTCATGAAAATATATCTTGGTGTCAGGTCCCTGAAGCCTGAAGAAAGTTCCTAGGACAACATTCTACATGTTCAAATCATCATAAAAATTATGATATGGTTGCATGTTTTATTTTATGTTTAGATATTCTTATTGTATGGTGAATTCTTGAAGCATTATTGGTATGTTTGTTGTGATATCTTGATATGGTATATGTTGGTTGGTTGGTTGAGTGAACAACACTCTTATGTATGGTACAATTTGGATATGATTGAGGGATATCTATGTTGTATGATGACGTATACATGAGGGACATGCATATATTATTGGAGATGCTTCATTGATGACATGGTACATATGTCACAAGTTGGTTGCAGTGACAGGTTGTAGGTGGATGCGACATAAGAAGTGAAATTTTGAAGGGAAAAAAGTTTCAGAGTTGTCGAAAGACAAAAAATCCTTGTTCTCTGAAGGTGTATGCAAGCTAACAGATGGAAGTTCATGTACATGTGTGTGATGTAGTATAGACAGGTCACGTACATACGTGTGATGCAGAATAGATAGGTTGCATATCTTTTGGTACATTTGACATATTGTTTTATGTCTACAAGTTGGGTCTTGTACTCGAGAGTTGGATTCCTCACATATCAGTTGGCGCTGATATCTACAAGTTGGGTCTAACATTGAGATATGGTCACGTACATACGTGTGATGCAATATAGATAGGTTGCATATATTTTGGTACATTTGACATATTGTTTTATGTCTACAAGTTGGGTCTTGTACTCGAGAGTTGGATTCCTCACATCTCAGTCGGTGCTGCTATCTACAAGTTGGGTCTAACATTGAGAGATGGTGCTCTCTTGGAGTTGGTGTTGATAAAACCCTAGATATTGTAGTCTCATGTAACAACATAATACAAAAATGTTACACACATATATGGCATTCTTTGTGTTTATTATGGTGATGGTTTATAGTTATTTATTATGGATGAATGTTGATGATGAAAATAGGTAAGTATGAATGAATAATATTTTTGAAGTGGTTTCTAACAAAATTTTTGAAATAAGTGTAAAAATATCCCTACATTGATTCACCCCCCCTCTCAATGTGGTCAGTTTGTCCAACAATTGGTATCAGAGCATGCCTTCACTATAAGCCTTACAAGCTTGAAGGAGATCCATGGACACACAAATGGATGAATTTCCCCTCTTTGATAAGACATATTAATCAACATGGAGAATACAAATGAAAATGCATTTAAAATAAAAAGGATCAGATGTTTGGGACACAATTTTTTTTGGATCCGTTCCCTCGAAGAATCAATCAAAATCTCCATCCCAAAAGGAAGAAAGGAAGAAAAATTTAGTGGAACTCAAGACCCTCTACAATTGATTCTCTAGTTCTGTCAAACATAGCATAGGACAATATTACTCTGTCAAGGAGATATGGTTGAAGCTAGAGAAGGTATATCAAGGAAAAATACAAGACATAGAAGACAATCCCATCAAGGAAAATGAATGTAAAGACTCTCAAAAATCTTGTGAAATAAATCTAAATGCAATGATGTTGAATATTCTCTTGCAAATAAAGAACAAGATCTAGGATAAATAGAATAAGTTTGTGTAGAATAATATAACAACTATCTTATAGATGAAGAAAAAGATTTGTAGAAGCTTAAAAATAAAGTTGTATATTATTTTAAAGAAGAAGAAGATGATTCAAATTCTTTTGAGGATATTGAAGGATACACTAAGGAATCCCTAGAAAAGTACCAGAGGAATACCATGGAACTAAAGAAAATAATCATGAAACAAGAAGAAGAAATCAAGAGACTAATGACTGATATAATTAGTCAAGAAGAATAAACGAAGGAGGCAGATGATGATCTTATTAAAATACTTGAAGAAATTAAGGAACTTAAAGCCCTGATGAAATCTTGGATAGTCAAAGATCACCAAATGATAAATCTGGTCTTGGATACAACAAGGAAGCAACACACTCTGAAGCTAGCACTTCTAAGAAGCATGTTGTAGGTCCTTCATTTTCAAAGGGTGGAAGCAAAGCTACAAGTCAACCACCTAGACAAAGAAAGGAATCCTTCAGAAGATGAGAACAAGGAAGACACCAAGAATCCAACCCTACACCTCAAAGCAAATTCAGAAGAAAGACACCTTCAAGATTGACACAAAAGTATAGGTATGAAAATGTTTTTCCTGGTCATTTCTTCTCATGTAATGAATATGGTCACAAATCTTTGGATTTCAGAAATTATGCAAGGAAATATGTTGGAATATTCAATAAAATATTAAGATGTTGGAGATGTAATCTTTTGGGACACATTTCTGCACATTGTCACACCATGAGATGTTACAACTGCAATGGTTTTATCCACAAATCCTAGGATATTTGGAATTCAAGGAGACATTCAATGAGAAATGATTCATACAATATGGTAAGAAGAGAAAATGAAACATGGAGGAAATATATTGTTTAAAGAATAGAAGCTTAGCGAACAAGCACTGAGAAACTAGGACACTCTTAGATGTGGATGAAGAAGACTGAAGAACCAGACATGAATGGAGGCATAAATAATGAGGAAAGATGTACATTTTATGAGGCATACGTGGGTTCCTGTGGGAGTAGTTTCATACATGCGAGAGGTGACCTATAGAAAGGTTGTATACATATGCGAGCTATTTGAAGAAAATTTGCATACATGAGGTAAAGCTTTGAAAAAGGATGTACAAATGAGTTACAACATTGTTTTATGGTACAACACAGTTTATGTAGGGTCTGAGATGGTATGTTTCAGGTGTTCAAGAATAATTTTTTTCTTATATGTATGTTTGATCAATGCATGGTGACAATATATGGTTAGTTTTGAAGTATATGCTTGAGACCTATCTTGGGTGAATGGTATAAAATCTAGTGTGTGGATTGAGATATCTATGTTAAGAGGTATTATTGTTGCATTATACTTATTTCTTTGAGGAAGATGTGTTGTAGTACATGGCTGGTACATATGTGAGCTCTATTGATATATCTTGAGATGCATTTACTGGTAGTTTCATGCCTGAAGATACATATTGGGACATATTGTTGGTGATGTTTTCGCACATGGTTTATGGAAGTTGGTTGAGACATATCATGAGTGATATGACACATGTATGAGGTACATGGTTGGTATGGTGTATGGTTGTTGATGTTATTGGTATTGGTACATTGATAGAGGTGCTTGATGATGATCTTGATATAAGTTTGGTACACATTTGGAACATATTATTGAAATATGTATGAGGCACTTCATTGATGATATCTTATGACATATGGTATGGTGTTGATGTACATTCTTGATGTGCATGGTTGGTACATGTTATGGTGATGTTGGGACATCTTGATAAATCATAACTTGATCTATCGATGATTGGTACATACTTGGTACATTGTTAGAGGCATTTTCTAGTTGACACATGGCTTATGTATGATGTGGCATATATGTAT
The DNA here is from genome assembly GCA_000966675.3 of Picea glauca. Taxonomy (NCBI): domain Eukaryota; kingdom Viridiplantae; phylum Streptophyta; class Pinopsida; order Pinales; family Pinaceae; genus Picea; species Picea glauca. Next base: position 712,008 of record JZKD02S0134638.1, read on the forward strand.
GGATATACTTTTAGAAGCACATCTTGACTTGGTACATATTGTTATTTTTTTTAGTAGTCTTGGTTGATGCAAATCTTGGTGATATTATGAATATGGTTGTGAGTTGTCTTGGTGATTGATCTTAGTGAATAAATATGATGTGGTTGATGAGATTGATGTGACAGGTTGTGTTGTGCATAGTTGATGCACTTGTTCTAGGACATGTTTGGTGCATGGTTGATGCATTGGTTGGTAATACAGGTTTGGTGCATGGTAGATGCACTTGTTGATGGTACACGTAAAGGTTGATGGAATATTGTATTGCTCATAGACGGGTCCAAGGATCGCCAAAGGAAGAGAAGATCATGGTATTCTTGATGAAATATTATTGAGCAGTTGATCAGTGTTCTGGTAGAGAAGAAACTTCCACAACAAAAGTAGATTACAATGGTAACATATTCTTCACAGTTATTACACAACATCTTGTAGAAAGATAGGGGGATATATACCCACAGTGGGAGTTATTATCCTAGCCATGTTTGGTTAAAGAAAGTACAATGTTAGATTGACAGTGGGAGTTAATATTTTTGTCAAAGGGAGATAGATTATTCAGAGGAAGATCACATGCATCCAGTTAAGGGGAGCATCTCAAAACATAAATACCCTTTTCCATTGATGTCAAAGGGGGATATATATAAACATTGATGAGGAGAAATGATCACAGCGAGAGGATGAGCATTGCCATGGATAAGTGTTGACATCAATATTGGTATTTCAATAAATGCCAAAGGGGTAGATTATTGTTCTATGTTGTCATTGATGTCAAAGGATTGATTCCAAAGGGTTTATGTCAACTCGTGTCAAAGTTATGTGTTGTTGTTGATTTCAAGTTTGATATCAAAGGAATTCATATCATTGATGTCATGTCATGTTTGATAGGAAGTGCCAAATGGATGAACTCCAAAGTGGTACCCTTATGGTGAAATCCCTCATGGGAAGATGCTTTACAAAGTACAAATGGTTAAGCGATTGAGTAATCCTATCAATGTGGTTAGGGAACCCAAGTTTGGTTAAGGAATAATGTAATGAAGATCAATGAATTTGTATGTGAGACTATCATGGGTGGATAATACATGTCATTTCATTTTCGGTGATATGTGGTACATCACATAAATCCTCACGGTTGGGGAGTTATGTTTTTGTGAAGTTGGAGAACCCTCATGAGATATATAGAATCCCCTAGAAGGTCAAATCATTCAAATTATTCTAGAAGCTCCTAGAAGAAGTTGACTAGTCAAAGTGGTTGCAACTAGGAGTTAATCATGAGTTAGGTAGTTGCAATAAGAAAATAATTAAAAATATAGTTGCAAATAGAAGTGGATAATTTACTATTTGTGGATAAAGTGTTTATAAGTGGATAAAGTAGTTATAAGTGGGTTATCCCTAAAATAAGGAAGTTGGTTAGAACATAACCCCTAGAGGAAGCTACTTTGGGAAGTATAAATAAGAGAGCAAGGGTATTTTATTGTGATATATCTATTGAGAATATTGAATATCTATTATTTTTTGAAAGTTTCATTACAAGTATGCATTGAAACATCTGAAGTTACGCAAGTCTGAGATAGCAAAGGAGGATTGACGACGAACGTTTTGGAGGTTCAAAATAACCCTATTTTCGAAGGTGTATGTGGGATGCAGTGGAGGATGTCACATACATACACATTATGAATGTAGGTAAGGAAGAATACATACGTGAGATGTACAAGAGGAGGTCGTGTAGATGTTAAAATGTCATGAAAATAGATGTTGGTGCTAGGTCCCTGAAGCTTGAAGAAAGTTCCCAAGACCGCATTCTATATGTTCAAAACATCTATAGAAATTTCGGTATGGTTGCATGTTTGATTTTATTTTTATATCTTCTTATGGTATGGTGAATGCTTGAATAATTCTTGGTATGCTTGTTGTGATATTTGGATATGTTATATATTGGTTGGTTGGTTAAGTGAACAACATTGTTATGTATGGTACAATTCTGATATGGTTGAGGGATATCTATGTTGTATGATGATGTATGCATGAGGGACATGCATAGGTTGTTGGATATGCTTCATTAATGACATAATACATATGACATAGGTTGGTTTCACTGATAGGTTGTAGGTGGATGTGACAGAGGCAATGAAGGTAAAAAGGGGAAAAAGTTTCAAAGTTCGAAAAACATTGAAAATCCTAGTTCTCTGAAGGTGTACATAGGATGATAGAGGGAAGGTCGAATACATATGTGTGTTTTAGTATAGACAGGTTGCATACATACATGTGTTGTGGTATAGACATGTCATGTATATGTTGGTACATTTGATAGATTGTTTTATGTCTACAAGTTGGGTCTTGTTCTTGAGGGTTGGATTCTTAACATCTCAGTTGGTGCTGAGATATCCAAGATGAGTCTTGAATTGAGAGTTGATCCTCTCTTGTATTTGGTGCTTTTTTTCAGTTGCTTCTAATAACACCCTGGAGATTGTAGTCTCATGTAACATCATAATACAAAAATATTACACATATATCTGGTGTTCTTTGTGTTTATTATGGTTATGGTTTATAGTTCTCTATTATTGATGAATGTTGTTAATACATGCAAGTAGATATGTATGCATGGATAATATGTTTGAAGTGGTTTCCAACTAATTTTTTGAAAGAAGTGTAAAATATCCCTACACTGATTCACCACCCCATCTAAGTGTGGTTAGTGTGTCCAACAAATACTTGAGTAAATCTAGGTTATTAGGAGATATACCCAACATAATTGTCACTTTCTTGAACTCGATGGTGTACTCTTACACACTCTACCATTATGTCAACCCAAATTGATTCCAATAGAACCACAAATCCTCTACATACCCAATATGTATAAGAATGAGGACTTGATGAGGGTTTTAAACATCTCCCACTTAGTTATTGGTGGATCACTCTAGCCTAAGTGTCTTAGTGTGTATTTCCCACTAGGTTAGTTCATATCCTCTAGTTTCATTAAGGAAAATGAAATTTTGTGATCGTCATCTGTATTATGAACACTATAATATATTTCTAACTCTTGCAACCAATGATTTAGATTAAAAAAAAATCAATATCACCTTGGAAAGGATTGATGTCAACTTTTTATTTTATTTTAAATAGAGTTTGTAAAGGAGTTATGACATTTGAACTTATTTTCTATTTCACGATTTCATTTATTGGCTCGTTTTATAGGTATTCACTATCTCTAAATTTCTCATACGGTCCAAGTTCTAAGTTAGATCCATAAAACTCCTTTAAAGGTCCAAACGTATTCACTAGATCCTCCATGAACATGACCATGTTGTGAGGGATATCAACGAATTGTTATGCAAACCTTGTAAATATCTCTTTTATTGCATTCTAAGGGTTGTTATTACAAGACCCATAAACCATGGCTATGGCTCTATGAATTTCTTCTTAATCCATTTCCTAGATCCTGCAACTTCCCATTAAACCACAAAGAAAATTGTTCTGATACCAATATGATCTATAAGCTTCTATGAATATTCCACTAGAACAATTTGTCACATTAGATCTTGCAATATTTTGAATTCTTTTACTATGCAATTTATCTACTTAGATCCTAGATTTATTATTACTTTCTAATTCTTGAATTTATGGAGATAACTAAACTCTAAAAATGGAAGAATAAGAAAATGAACACATTGATCACACAAATGAACACAATATTTGAC
>JZKD02S0134638.1:715843-731914 GCA_000966675.3 Picea glauca
ATTTCCTTTGACATTGTGACCCGAATTGATTCTATATAATCTTATACTTCCTATATTATGATCTAAAATCCCACTCCTATATTATATTCTCAACTACATAACAAATACAATGCTGAAATAATATGAACCCTTTTTCTACTAGAGGCCCAATACATAACATATCCCTATAGCTATCTAGGGTTAGGGTTAGGGTTTTCACATGCCTCAACTCTCAATAAGTGTTAGGATTTTTTCCTTCTATAATATTCTTGATATTCTATCCATCACTAACCCCACATGTTAGAGGAATGAATTTTATGTGGAATCCACTTGATATGAAAATGGTCAAGTTGTAGGAGGTAGAACTTCAACATACAGACTCCAATTGAGGTAATTTTCACATTGTTTGACAACTATCAGTGTGTAGAATAAGATCAAGGGGATTGGATCTATGGTCACAATTGTTTTACCTGAAATAGTGTTATTAAATTCCTCCAACTTTCTCTGAAAGGTTTTGGACCCTAAATATCCAAACTAAGACCTACCACTAAAATGGGTCCTGCAATCCAATTCCTCCAATTTTCCACCCATAAAGTACCATGATAGATGAAACTTTATATAGTGATACATTTTGGATCATGTATAATGCTATAACATATTTGTCGAGAGCACAATAAGGGATATGATTCCAATAATAGGGAAGATGAAGGAGGCATATGGGAAAACCAATATTCTATTATCAAGTGTCATCCTTAGATCTCATTTATTTTCCACCGCGTGTGATGCAAGAGCACCTCTCCAATGCGCCAACACGTTAGTGTAGAGTGCATTAGTGCATTATGAGGGATCAGATCCCAAAGAAGAACGCGCCAACCGTCCCAAATTTTGATCTAAGTTTAAAATTTTAATGTAAGTCAATATAATTTAAGTCTGTAAGGCTGAAGGAAATCCAAGCCCATGTGTATTGTATAAATTGCATGTGAAGTCAGCGTTAATGGTTGAAAGTTGGATAGTTTTAGTTTTGATTTGTACTAGATGTGCATTGAATGTAATTTAATGTAAGTTAATGCGAGTAGGTAGCTCGAGGGAATTCTTGAGGAGCCCCTCTTTGGTAAAATTCTCTTGTATTGAAATTCAGTAAGTGGAGTGAGAGAGTTAGTTAGTGAGTGAAAAAGAATAGGAGAGGAGAAGAAAAAGAGTTGAAGAATCTGTAGCAGTATATCCTTGTAAACGTTTGTACAGAACGATTCAGATTAAAACAAATACCATTTTTTCCTTCCCATGAGGTTTCTATGTGTTTTATATGAATGTTTGTTTATGAATGTGTTTACTATGTTTTTCTATGAATTAGATGGATGTATGAATGTTTCATTTGCAGGAATTAGAGAGATTTCCCCATCTATAGTCTTCTGAGTAGTTTTAGGTTCTTAGGATTGTGTAAGGAGTGTAGACCAGAGTAATTGAAAAACATTTGAAGCCAATGCAAGGAGTTCACTTGAACTCTTTTTTGAGTTCACAAAAGAGAGTTCTAGGTAGGCACACAAGCACAATTACTAAAACTCAAAATGGATTAGTGTGTGAGGAGTGCACCTTACAATTACTGAACACTCTAAGTAAGGAATCTCTGGAAGGAGTGCATCGAGTAGGTTCAAGGAGTAAACACAGACTCTGTTTTGAGTTCTGTGAGAAGGTTTCCAAGAGGGAACACCAGGAGATAAAGACTCAGAGGAGAATTAGTTCAAGAGTTCACACAATACCTGTGCAAGGTGTGAAATGGACCAACACTTGGAATGTGTTGAAGAACTCCCAAGGAAGACAGAGTGAAATGAGTGGAGAAGGAGAAACCAATATAAGTCCTAGACTACGAGATAAGTGAAATTGTACACAAATGATTCATATGAAGTATTGAACAAGCTCAGGAGGGGTATCATTTTTTTAGGCACACATAGAGGGAGAGGAATCGACCCTGCAGAGAAAATATCAAAAGGGTCGAGCCCCTTAGGAATCTGAGTAACTGGAAGATGAAAAGAAGAATCCCAAGGTGCAAGGTGTGCACAGAAAAGACTTATAATTATCTTCTAAGTTCAAGGTTTAAAAGAGTTCAGGGGAGGTACCTGAGGTCAAGACCATATGCGTAAACCACATGCTTATTAATTTAAGCAATGTTCCCAGCGCTACATGTATTTATGTGTTCGTAACCCATTTTTGGTGGTTGGAACCTAGTCCTCTGTACTTCGGACTTCGGGCATTTTCTCTCTCATCCAATATTCCGAAGTTTCAACTACACAAAGTAGTTACCTCTCACAAGAATTGATCTAATGGTTAGCATGATTCCCGAAACCAAATCAATAATCTAGATTTGATCCTTACACTATCCTTCCACTGCTTAATCCAAAAACTATGAATTAATCAAAGGTTGAGATGGACGACCACTATTTACTTCCAGACTCCAAAGGTTCAAGTAATTTTTGTTCAAATTTCCACTAGATTTGGTCAGTGTCGAAGTCGTCGACATGGAAGTGATTACATCATATTTCCACTACGTTTTAATCTAACGTTCATGTGAGAATCTGGAGGATCTTAGATCAAAAATTATCATTGACTTCGACCTTCGGTGTTTTGGGTAGTTTCTGATGGTATATGTTGGTTTCCCCTGAAGGAAAAACTCCCGGAGTGACGTAACTTGTTGACATCATTTCTTACTTGGCACTGGCTGAGTGGGTTCCACGTGTCACCTATATTCATGACTTACGTAACCTAAAGTGCCAACTAGACATAGAAACTTGTCACCATATGATTGTGCTATGTGTCCTTTCTTAAGTTGTATTACTGATTTGGATATCCTGATGTGGCAGATGTCCTCCTCTTGGTCATGGGTTCATATGAATCCTTGGTCCAATGACAGTGATCAGCTCTTAGATCAATGGTCCATATTTATTTCAAGTTTTTGGGACTTTGCAATCATTCAAGATTCTGGCGTACATTTCTTCAAAGTAGATCATATGCTCAATATTTTTTCTTCCATAGATTGAAGATCCTGGCTTGTCTAAAGGTTTCAAACAAATTGACGTCCATGACTTGATTTGAGTGAACGATTCTCATTTACTTCAAGAATTTGTGGCTTTGGGACTCCGGACTTTGCAGTATTCCAACTCTCTTGGATTAAATTCCATCAGAGTGTGTATTAAAACTTTCTTCTTTGATATATTTTCATAAGTCCATGAGCTATGACCATGGTCTTAGGCACAAAGGATCTCCACTCTTCGGGTATTTGACAATTCATGACTCTGGGGCTCTAGGGTAGTGAAATCGATGCCAACCATAGGTCTATTGGCAGGTGACGATCGACGATCAGTGTGGATTTCATAACCGAAACTTGTGTGATCGTTAACTCAATGCTTGGATATGCAATGGTTCCCCACTATTGATCTTCTCTTACTAATATCCGACGGTGAGTACTTAATCGGATGTGATCCGATGATCCTCCTATATAACTCCCATATTTGACGGTCTTGGTTTGTCCCAAAATATACATCAGTGGACATGATTCTTCCTCGATACTTCTGCAGTTTTACTATGGGGATTTCAATCTTGATCGTTCTTCTCCAATGCGCTTTCCCTTATGATATTTTTGGTAGATTCATATGCATGTTTTTAATAACAACTCATCAGCACATCATAATGACATTTAATGTTGACATCAGTGACAACACATCAATGAAAATATGTTCAACAATATCCCCCTTTGTCATTGAGGGAAACACATAAAATTCATACACAAACTCCCCCTGTGATGATGATTCTCTCCTTTGAAGTTACTCTCCCCCTTTGAAATCAAAGGAAAAGGGTTTCACCCCCTATGATTAATATATGTCTTTTTGTATGCTGCTGACCCAAAATCTGAACTTGGGTAACTCCCCCTGCAATCATGCTCTACCTTCCATAACTCAATGACTCTCGTTTTGTTTCTAAAAGGGTAGCTCTTCCTAACAAGGTCTCTTATGCTCTGGAAATGATCCCCCTGATCATGTGCCCTTTCTGATATGATTTTTATGGTTTTTAATGAGGTTTTTGAATTACTCCTAATTTTTGTCAAAGATTTTCAAAAGTACTCCTAGGAATTTTTTTGTGAAAATGTGTGCAATTTGTTCTTTGGTGTCTACATATACTATTTTAACCACTTTTGGGGTAACTTGATCTCTTAGAAAATGGTATTTAATTGGGATGTGTTTGGTTTTAGAATGCATCACTGCATTTTTAGTGATACTTATGGAGCTAGTGTTATCACAAGATATAGTAATGGGATAATTATATCTTATTTGTAGATCTTCTAAAGTTTGATTCATCCATAGAACTTGTGTGCAACATGATGCATCACCAATGTATTCTTCCTTTGATGTAGAGATTGATGTGGATGTTAGTTTCTTGCTTGACCATGCTACCATACTTTTTCCTAAGAAAAATTCTCCTCCATTGGTGCTTTTTCTATCATCTATGCTACTGACCCAATATGCATTAGTATATAAAGTTAGATTGAAGTGTTTATCTTTTGGATACCATAATACATGTTCTAGGGTTCCTTGAAGGTATCTGAATATTATTTTTACTAATTTTTAGTGAGTTTCTTTAGGTGTAGATTGAAATATCCCCATGAGTCTTATAGACTACATGATGTCAGGTATTTTTTATATTGAAGAGAGAAAACTTCCAACCATTGATCTATACATCATTTGGTCCACTTTTGGTGAGTCATCTTCTAGGATTAGTTTACATCCAGTGACCATGGGAGTGCTCATAGGTTTACTATCTTCCATTTGAAATTTCTTTAGCGTTTCCTTGATATATTTGGTTTGCAAAACAAATATTCCATTTTTTGTTTGATTTACTTGTAAACCAAAGAAAAATGACATTTATCCCGTCATAGACATTTCAAACTCTTTGTGCATTTTGGTTGCAAATTTTATTCTTAATGTAGTAAGATTACTCCCAAATATGATTTTATCTATATATACCACCACAACAGTCATGTTTTGATCCTGAATTTTGATGTATAGGCTGTTGTTAGTAGTCGCTCTCTGATATCCTTATTTTTGTAGGTAATAATCAAGACTACAAAACCATGCTATGGGGGCTTGTTTAAGATCATACAGGGCCTTTTTCATCTTGCACACATAGTCTTTATTTTATAATAACATGAACCCTTATGTTTTCTCAACATAGAATTCTTCTTCTAATGTTCCATTAAGGAATGATGACTTGGCATCCATCTGATAGATTTTGAAATTTTTGAAGCATGAAAATACTAGGAACATTTTGATGGGCTCAAGTCTTGCTACTGGAGAAAAAGTCTCTTCAAAATAAATACCTTCCACTTGGGAATATCCTTTGAAAACTAATATGGCTTTGTTTTTTATAATTTCTCCATTTTCATTTAGTTTTTTCTTGAAGATCCACTTGGTTCCTATCACATTCTTGTCCTTGGGTCTTGGAACTAGTTCCCAAGTCCACTTCTTCTCTATTTGGTCTAGTTCTCCACTCATTGATTTTATCCAATATTTACTTTTGCTAGTTTATTTAATTGAATTAGGTTCTATTAGGGATAACATTGATTGTTTTGAGTCAAAAGAAAGTCTCCTTCTTGTTCCCACTTCTGCATTTTTATCGCCAATAATCTAACTTCTAGGATGATTATTTTAAACTCTTTTTTATGGAGCTCTTGGAAAGGGAGTTTCTTCATTGTATTGTTCATCAATATGTGGTTCATTTTCCTATGTTTCATTATTATCATCTTCTTGCTAATATTATACATCATCATCTTCCTATTGAGATTTTACATCATCATCTTCTTGTTAATTTTTTTTTCAATGTCTTGGGATATGTTGTTATTTAGATCATCTATTTTTACATTGAAACTTTACACTTTATTTAGTAGTATAAGATTATAACATTTGTTTTCTTTATTATTAGATTATTATCCTAATAATATTCCTTCATCAGATCTTGGATCAAAATTTCCTAGGTTATCTTCATCATTCTTTATGTAACATTTACTTCCAAAGGTTCTAAAGTGTTTTAAATATGATTTCCTTCCAAACCATAGTTCATAAGAGGTTTTTTCATAGCTGGGTCTCAACTGAGCTCTATTGGGTATGTGGACTGTTGTGTAGATTAAATCTCTCTATAATTTATCTGGAAGCTAGGATTCATTTAGGATGGTTCTTGCATCTTCTTCAACTATTTTGTGTTTCCTTTCTACCACTCCATTCTGTTGAGGAGTCATGGGAGATAAAAAATGTATTTTGATACCATGATTTTCACAGAATTGAATAAAGTCTTTAGAGGTGAATTCTCCTCCATTTTATGATCTCAAACATTTAATTTTTAGATCTGATTCATTTTCTATATAGGCTTTGTATATTTTAAACTTCTCGAAGGCTTCTAATTTTTCTTTTAGAAATAATACCCAAGACAATATTGTGTAATCATCAACAATCAACATAAAATATCGTTCACCATAAGTACTTTTGGTTATGGTTGGTCCACATAGATCTGTGTGAAGTTATAATGTTTTTTTTTGTAGAATGCTCTTTTGTTTTGAACCTAACTTGTGTTTTCTTTCCTATTTAGCAATGTTTACAAATAGAATATGAAGGTTTAATCACTTTTGTAAGGTCCATCACTGCCTCTTTCTCATTGGCTTTGATCAATTTTTCAAAGATTAAATATCCCAACCTTCTATTCCATATCCAACTTTCATCAATTTGTCTTAAACAACATTTTTCTTCTTCATCTCTATTAAGGATGTACACATTGCTATATGTTCATGGTGCAACTACCACTAGTTTTCGAGTGTCCTTTTTTTTTATCTCACATTTCTGAGAATCAAAAGTAAGTATGTGACCTTGATCACATGTCTGAATTACACTTAGGAGATTGGGTTTGATATTTTCTACCAGAAGTACATCTTATGCTTTGGTTTTAATATTTCCTAAAGTGACAGTGCCTTTTCCCAGTATTTTGGCTAACATGTTGTCTCCAAAAGTCACTTTTCCCTTTCCTTTCTTGTTCATCTTGAGAAAATTGCTTTGATCTCCAGTCATGTGTTTTGAACATCCAATGTCTATATACCACTAAGATCCTTGATTTCTCATAGATAAGTCTACATTGCATTTTGTTTTCTTTTTCTTCCATACTTTTTTATTATTGGAAATATTTTTCTTTTTATCATATTTTGGCAATCTACATTCACTAGTTTTATGACCATAGTTCTTACATTTTTGGCATTCACTATTGAATTTTTGCAAAGGAGAAAATGAGCGATAGTTTCTATTCTCTGTATTGTACTTATTGTTCTTATATATTCGAGAATTTCTACGATTGTATTATCCATATGCTTTGTAGTGTACTGCCTTATGTCCAAAATTATTGCAAGAGTAACAATATCCAATAAATAGATATTTAGGGGAATTCCTTCTGATGATTCTATTTTTCTTGTCAGTTTTTAATCTAGTAGGGAGTATTGATTTCTGTTTATGTGTAACAATTTTCATTGGTATCATCTTTTCCTTATTATCTTCTTTTCTTAACGAGTTTTGCAGAGCATATGCATAACTGATTGGTTTCTTGGTAGATCCTTGTGATGTAGAAGTTGAGTCTTAGGTGTATTCCAAACCAGTCTTGTTTTTTGGTGACCTTTGACTACTGAAAATTTCATCCAAGATCTTTGAACTATTTCCAAATTGTGATCCCTTCTTTTCTTTCTCGATTTCACTTTTTAGCATCTTAATCTCAGCTTCTAGTTTCTCACATAATTGTTTTTTATCATTAAATTTTTGTAAAATGACTTCTTCAATTTTATCACCTTCCGGGCGATGGGAATTCAAATAATTGATTATATGTTCTGACTTTTTGATGGTTTTTGAAACTTCCTTCTCTCTTGATTTAGTAGCTTCTTTAATATCTAGAAGATCTTCCCTTAGTACCCTATTTTTTTTTTAAGTTTTTCTTAGTTATTCAATTACACCATGTATTTCTTCTTCAAAGTTCACTTCTTTTCCATCTTCTGAATGTTTATCATCATGATTTTTAATTCCCATAAATAGAAGCTCTGGTTCATCTTCTTCATTTTATTCTGATGAGCTACTATCTTCTTTGGTAAAGAACGTTTTATTTTTCTTGTAGTTTTATTATTAGTTTTTCTATTCTTATGATTTTTTAAGGTTCTTTCCTCACTTTCCTTATTCTCATTTCATATGTTGTAAAACTTCCATGAATTTGATGAACTGTGAATGTGTCAAGATCAGACCTATATTCAATTGTAGAAATATTTGCATCATATATCATAGGTAACGACCTTACTATATTTTGCACAATAGGTTTATCTTTAAGTTCTTCTCTTATTTCTCTGATTGAATTAACCACTTCATATACCCTATGAAAGTATTTATCAATGTTTTTTCTTCTATAATTTTCATATTTTCAAATAGATTTTTATAAGTCAGTAGTTTGGCTTCCCTAACTTTAATATCTCCTTCGTATACAACCTCCAATTTGTCCCAGATTTCTTTGGCTGACTTACAATTCATAACCTTCAAACATATAGAATTTTTCAACCCGCCTAGAATTGCATTAACTTCTCTTGAGTTGTCATTGCATATTTTATTTCCTGTACCATTTTTGGGTGGAGTAGTTGGTGCAGTGTAACCATCTACAACAAATTTCCTGATATGAAAACCAAGAGCCAACAAAAAAAAATTCATTCTTATTTTCCATAGAGCATAGCCACCTCCATTGAACAATGGTGTTTTTTTGTTAGACATTCCCTCTTTTTGATCCATCTTCATGATATACCTTCCAATTGTTAGATTGTGTTGAAGGAACCTTCTCTGATACCAATTGTTGGAAGACTAAGAGGGGGAGGGGGGGGGATGAATCAGTATTACCCCTTTTAACCAATTAGCATTCACTTTTATATTTTGTTAATTACTACAATAGATCAACAATGTACTTGTTTGTAAAATCAATTATATAAATATAGTTAATAGGAAATACAAATATTTTATGAAGAATAGTGACAGACACCAATCATTTTTAGAGAACAAACTCTAGGAAACACAAATCTCCTTCTTCAGGGCACCAACCCTAGGAAGCACCAACTCCCTTGTATTTAGGGCACCAACCCAAGGAAGCACAAACTCCCTTAAATTACATTTTACTTAGTAAAGGATATGAATCCTTTCGTGCTCCTCCCTTCCACCCTCACTTCATAAGAATCATCAATTCTTCTTCTTGGACTCTGCATTTGTTTTGATCTTCTGATCTAGAATACATAGACACTTTATTCCCACAATTCTTCTTCGTTTATATAATCTTCCAACTGGTGTGAGATATGAATTATTGTGTCCCTATGTTTGGACCATCACACCTCTTCATTTTAAATTAACAGTAACCTCTATTATTACTCAAACATTATTGTGAAGGATTTTTTAATTTAGTGAGAATTCTTTTCATAAATTGATCATAGGTATCGATCAATTTATTTTAACTTGATTCCATGTCTCTGCAAATATTGCAAAAACAAAATTCTACAAAGGTTCCTCCTTCAAACAATTTACATGTGCCCATATGTGTAAACGATGAGATTATTAATTTAAGAAATGTTCCCAGTGCTACTCGTATTTATGTGCTCATAACCCATCACCGAGGGATGGCACCTAGTCCTCCTGACTTCAGCCTTTGGGAATTTTCGCTCTCTTACAATCTTCCATATTTTCAACTCCCCGAAGTTGTTACCTCTCACAAGAATTGATATAATGGTTAGCATGATTCCCGGGACAAAATCAACAGTCTAGACTTGATCCTTACACTATCCTTCCACTACTTAATGCAATGGTTATGACATAATCAAAGCTTGAGATGGACGACCATTATTTACTTCAAGACTTTGGAGGTCTAGGTAATTTTTGTTCCAATTTCCACCAGAGTTGTTCAACGTCAAAGTGGTCAACATGGGAGTGATTACATCATATTTCCACTACGTTTTAATCTAACGGTCATGTGAGAATCCGTAGGATATTAGATCAACTATTAGCATTGATTTTGGCCTTCAGCGCTTTGGGTAGTTGTTGATGGTAGACATTGGTTTCCCCCGAAGTAAAAACTCTTGGAGTGATGTAACTTGCTGACATCATTGCTGACTTGGCACTATCTGAGTGGCTGCCATGTGTCACCTACATTCGTGAATTATGTAACCTAAAGTTCCAATTGGACCTAGAGACTTGTCACCATTTGATTGCACCATGTGTCCTTGTTGACGTGGTCTTATTGAAGTGGATCTTTTAATGTGGCACATCCTCCTCCTGGCCATGGAATCATATGAATCCTTGATCCAACGACTATGATCAACTCTTAGATCAATTGTCCAAATTTATTTTGGGACTTCTGGACTTTGCAATTATTTAACCTTCTGGAGTTCATTTCACCAAAGCAGATCAATGGTCGATATTCGTTCTTCAATAAATGGATGATCCTGTCTTATCCAGAGGTTTCAAACAAATCGATGTCAATCACGTGATTTGAGTGGATGATTCTCGTTTACTTCAGGAATTCGGGGCTTAGGGACTCCAACCTTTGCAGTCTTCTAACTCTCCCATAGTAAATTCCTCCAGAGTGTGTACTAGCACTTTCTGCTTGATAGATTTTCATAATTCTAGGAGATATGACTATGGGATTTGACATAAAGGATCTCCTCTCTTTAGGTATTTTGATATTATTGAATCTAGGGCTCCAGATCTCCGGGGTAGTGGAGCCTATGCCAATCGTAGATCTATTGGCGGGTGACAATTGACATTCTGTGTGGATTTTGAAACTGAAACTTATGCGATCGTTAACTCAACCCTTGCATCCGCAATGGTTCCCCATCGTTGATCTTCCCTTAGTGACATCTGACGGTCAAGACTTAATCGGATGTGATCCGACGTTCCTCCTCTGTAACTCCCAGATCTATGTTCCTGGTTTGTCTCAAAATCTACATCAGTGGAAAGGATTCTTCCTCGATACTTTTTTAGTTTTATTATGGGGATTTCAATCCTCATTGCGTTTCTGCAATGCATTTTCCCTTCTAAGATTTTTGGTAGATTCCTCTACATGTAGTTCATAAAAAAGCATCATCACATAATAATGACATTGACTATTGACATCAATGAAAATATATTCAACAATACCTCGTATGGTCAAGCTCAGGAGGGATATCATTTTCAAAAAAATCCAAACAATGGCCAAATAGTCGGGCTTGCAGGAGTGATTCAAAAGTCGAAGCCTTTGAACATATTGAGAAATACTACATCAGAAGGAAAGCATAATATCATGTTGGACGAGATACAAGATCCATTGTATCAATTGCAGGAGAATATATAGACTGTTGGATCGAAGTCCATATGTAAGGAGGAGTGCGCACAGAGGAAAAAAGTTCCCAATTGTTGGATCTAGGCATAATTTAGAACATGTCGTCATATCTAGAGAAGTTTCACATGATTTAACCATGGAATTCCTTCAAACTTCATGAGTTCGGAGGTTTTTTTATCTTGAATGCAAAGGAGGATAAACTCCCGAAGTCATAGGGAGCTGAAGTAAATCAGGACCATTTGTTTCCAGGATGTGTGTCAACAGATCCTGAAATCTGAGGAAAGGCACTTTGGAGGAAACAAGGATTGAAGTTTGCGAGTCTCATGGAGCTCCGAAATATCATATGAAATCCTTGTCGTTCATTGGTGGGGACACCTATCATCATATCCTGGAGTCTGGAAGGTAAGCACTCCAGGAGGAAGTAGGTACAAAAGGTTACAAGATTCCTGAATCTCTGAAGAACATAGAAGATATGAGTTTTTGATCATAGGAGAACATGTTTCAACACTTAAGGTAGGGTCGGGAAGTTTGGCTCTCAGGAGGAACAAAGGTAAAATTTTCCTATACCAAGAGTTCCCAATGTCCTGAAGGCTGGAGTCCATCTCGACCATCCATTTGAGAGGGACAGGTGGAGAAATATATCACTATTCAGGAGAGAAACACTTCGGTGAAAGTGGAGTCATGACGTTAAGAGGAGAAAGGGCTCCCAAAGCTCCCAAGGAAAGAGAAAATCGTAATTATTTCCACTAGTGACACATGGTGCTAGATCTTGGAGTCCTGAGAGTTGGTGCTCGAGAGGAGTTAGGGTATATTTTTTCGAGGTTGGAAAAGCCTCGAAGGCCAGAGGACATCACAACCATCCATTGGGAAAGACATCGCAGGACTCACAAAGTCTGGAGTCCCAAAGAATATCGTAGTCATTGACTGCAGGTAGAATGAGGGTCGTTGATATATTGTCCTTCGTAGGTTCTCCAATTCGACACTCCAAGGGATTGGAGGTGTTGTGCGGTGAAAAGCTTCGAAGCCCAGAGGGTGGAGTAGATCTCAACCTTCTATTGAGGAAGACATGTGGTGGGCGATTGGACCCACTGCTAATTCAACGTTAGGAGGAGATGAAGAGGTGAAGTGTGAATACGTCTAGACTCCTAAAGTTCGAACAATATATGGACCGTCTATTTTCCAAGATGAGGGAGCCGTTGATTTCGATCCTTCGTGAGTTTTTCAAACCAATGCTCCAAAGGATAGAGAGTGTGGGAAGTCCAAAACTCCCGAATCCTAGAGTTTTGAAGAATATCTCCACCGCTGGTCACTGGAGAATGGAGAGCCATTGATTTGGAGCCCTTCAGACTCCCGTCATTTCCTTGGTATGAGGTGTTAGAGTGGATGAAGTCACCGAAGAATGAAATTCTGAGGTCATTTCTCACCATGGATTTGACTGGGTGTTGTGAACCATCGGTTGGCAATATAGTTTGTTGCTCCCAACTATATCCATCACGCAATCTGTTGAAATACCCCAAATTTCAAATTTTCGAAGGTTGTGTGGGTGGTATATCTTGGTGAAGATTGGTGATCGTCGATCTCTTTGCTTGTTCAACGGTTTACGAGTTTGGAGGAATTGAGGAGTAGAAGTATTGAAGCTTCCAAAGCCCAGAGCTCTGGAGCATACATTCTACATTAGAATAAAGAACCATTAAAAGATAAAAATATATTTAAAAAAACAAACTCTAAAATTCTAAAAAAATATTAAAAAAAACAAATATAAAATAAAAAATTTATAATAAAGGATCAAAATACCTACTTATAATCAAATAGATTTCCATCTCAAAATTACACAATGACAATCTTATGGAATTATAATAATAATAATAATAATAATAATAATAATCTATTTTTAAAGTCCCCTACCCCCGAAAAACACGTGTTCTTAACCATTAGGCCCACTCAAGTTGCATTGAAACATTTAAACATTAAAACATTGAAAAAATATTAAAGTTTTTAATTCTAAGGCATTGTCATTGGAATTGTTTCAGGGATTCGACACTAAAACACAATAATCAAACTAATGTTTATAATGAGTAATATGAAATGAGTATCCGCATACACCAGATAGAATTTGATATAAATTTTAATACAAAAAATAAATAAAATAATAACTACAAAAAGTACTGCATGAATCACTTTTCTGGTAGGTATAAGGACTCTTTAAAGTAAACAAATAGGGTTTGCAAGTAAATTTGAATAAAAAAACAAATAAAATAATCACTAAAAAAGGATTGTATGAAAGACTTTTCTAGCAGGTATAAGGACTCAAACTATTTAAAGTAAACGATAATGTGGTGTCCTACAAACTTGTTTTTACTCTCATCCCATCGGATTGAAAAAGAAGACATAATGGTTTTCCAAAGAAGGAAACTCGTATTGGATGATGCATTCAATGAGGGGAATTTTGTTGCAGCCACAAGCTATAACCTAGTCCTCATGTACCTATTTATCGACCATGGTAGTACATATTGCTCTTCTCCAAAAGTGATAAATCTAAATTTTAAAAATCTACCTGTGCTCTGCAATACATACAAAATTTCAATGAAGGCAAATATTATAAGAATTGGTTATGCATGTCGACAATTGATCTAGGGTCCTATGGACTATATAAAAGGTTATCTAGTAATATTGTCGAGTAATAATTGTGGTCAACCACTATTGAAACTATGCAGACTTAAATGCTATAATCCGAGACGCATGTATAGTTTGTTGAAACGCTCAAACTCCCAAATTTTTGAAGGTTGTGTGGGTCTTAGATCTTGGTGAAGATTGGTGACCGTCGATATCTTTCCTTGTCCGATGGTTGATGAACTCAAAGGAATAAAGGAGTAGAAGTGTTGAGTCTTTCGAATCCCGGAGCTCTAGAGCATCTGAATTAGCACCCGGTCATAGCCCTTGGTCATATGCATATTTCAGAAGAAACGAGGGGCCTAAGGCCCAAAACTGATTTTTTTAAGGGCTTTAAAGAAGGGGCTTAAAGAAGATCCTGCGGGGTTTTTTTTAAACCTGTGTCATAGGAGATTAAGGACCTGTGTTCATTTAGGGGGGGATACAACAAGGATCCGAGAGCCAATTCGGCTCCCAAGTCGATTGATATTATACTAGGAGGTCACGCAAGCCCTAGGTGAGGGTGGGCGCCTGCATCATATCATATCAGAGACAAGTTTTTCTTGTAGAAAGCAAGAAAAGGAGGAGAAAACAAAGTATTGATTCTCTGTGAAGAATGTTTTCAAGTGTGCAATAGTCAGTAGATATCCAGGAGGGTTGTAGGCGAAATTCAATGGTTCCACGAAGGAGGAAAATGAGAATATATTAATATATTCCCAAGAGAGGAAGAAAGAATATCATTCAGCAAAATGTCTCAAAATTTTCATCAAGGGAGATGAACATGAGGTGACTGTGGAATTGGAACCTGTAGTAGAGGAGATAATAACAGATGGAATGGATTTTTTTTATCTGTGTGAAGAGTTGGAGGCCCTGGAAGAAAGGGTGATAGCGCCAAATCAACGCATCCAACATGTCAAGTTGGAGATTGATGAATGGGAGAAGCAACAACAGAGAAGAATGCAGGAGAACATCCAACCAGTGGAGCATCTGGACAAAGTGATAGAAGAGATAAGGAGGCTTATGTTTAAATCAACACAGGAGGTAATAAACAACATGATAAGGATGAAAAAAGGAGAACCTACAATAGAAATAGGACAAAAACAAGAGAAACATGGAAGAGGAGAAGATGGATAGCTCCAAATTCAAGTTTGGGACCCAGGAGGATATCAACAACAACAACAAGGGAGCCATGAGAAGGAGATCATGATTTTTCCATCTTGGGAGTATGGTGTATGAGCATCACTCCAACGCGTCAACATGTCAGTGGACAATGCATCAATGCACTGGAAGGGAATGAATCCCAAAGAAGGAGGCACCAACAATCCCAAATTTTGATCTAAGTTTAAAATTTTAATGTAATTCGATGTAATTTAAGTCTATAAGGCTCAAGGAAAGTCAATCCCATGTGTATTGTATAGATTGCATGTGAATTCTCCTTTAATGGCTAATAGCTGGATAGTTTTATTTATGATTCAGACTGGATTTCCATTCAATGTAATTTAATGCGCGTAGGTAGCTAGAGGGAAGGCTCGAGGAGCCCCTCTTTGATTAAAATATCTTGTATCGAATATTAGTAAGTGGACTGAGAGATTTAGTTACTGATTGAATGAGTATAGGAGAGGAGAAGAAAAAGAGATGAAGTCTCTGTAGCAGTTCAGCCTTATAAACTTTTGTACAAAACAATTCAGATCAATACAAAGAGTAGTTTTTCCTACCCATGACATTTCTATGTGTTTTATATGAATGTTTGTTTCTGAATGTGTTTACTATGTTTTTCTATGAATTCCATGGATGTATGAATGTTTCATTTGTAGAAATTAGATAGATTTACCTATCTATAGTCTTCTAAGTAGTTTTAGGCTCTTAGGCTTGTTCAAGGAGTGCACACCAGAGTAATTGAAAACTCTGTGAAGCTAGTGCAAGGAATGTGTTATCACTGAAATTTCGTCCGCACAGGGCAACAAGAACTCAACATCATCAACACAGAAAAACAATCATCCATGGCACAAGGATTAACTCCACAGCACATCAAAAGGGCCA
>JZKD02S0134638.1:736972-771709 GCA_000966675.3 Picea glauca
TTTGTTTATATTCTGATCATGTGTCACCGTATTTATGATGTCATGGGTTTGCATTTATATGTATTAGGTGATGTTGTTAATTTCTTATTTGTTATTTCCTATTGCACTTCGCCGTCCATAGACGTAACGAAGGGGGTCGTTACACTATGTTAATCCATTATTTCTTATTTCCATTACATTTTCGTTATAATATGCATGCATTTATTTTAATTTTAGTTCTCCCTTGGAGACTATTTCTCTTGGTATTGTAGATATTTCTCTTGTAATGGCCAAAATTTGAAAGCCATCTATTGTGGATATCCACCCTATGGATGGGATTGCAAGGTAGGGACACCACACTTTTCCATCATCAACACCTAGTTGTACCTTGAATACCCACCCTGCAAGGAATACATTTCCCTTCCCATGAAAACTAAAATTTCATTACGAAGGGATGATGGAAAAGGGTATTTTATGGTTACATGAATAACTTAGCAAAAATACCTGAAAATTGTGATATTTAAAATTTTCATCTTGGCCACCATTATCAGTGATATCCAATTTGTTTCTTCTATCGAGTAAATAATATTGGAATCTAATATGTATTTAAACTCTTCCTATAGATTCACTTTGTATGCAAAATTAATTATATATTTCCTTTGAATCAATAGATTAACATCCAATTGCAGTTCCATTTGGTACCCTTCAAACAATTTCAAACTACCCTTAAATCATGGTAGTTGTAGGAAATGATGTTGGAAAATTCCCTAAAAAAAGTGATTTCCTTGGCTACCATTCTATCATTCTAGAAGTTTCTCTTCTCCCCCGATAAATTATCAATCAACATTGTTCTCTTAAATATACCTATCACATGCCTTTTCCTTCGTATGGTTTTTGGAAGGATATTTTCCCACATGTGGTAGTGATACATAGACTATTAACTTCCAATTACTTTGGAAAGTATGTTTTCACATGAACTAGTTAATTTTTCCTCAATACCTATGCTAGAGTTGCATTATTGCTGACATGAACTTCATTTGAATTGGAAACGATTTTTTTCCATGTTTCTTTACAATCTTTTGTTTCCTTATATAATTATCCTTGTGGAAATGCCACTTGTATATGAAAGTTAAAATATAGGATGACATGAAATATATCTCTTAGGTAGTCGAAAATTATTAAATCATTCATTCTTACATAATCTACATTAAACATTCCATATTGTAGAGTAACACAATTTCATAATACTCCTAGTGTTTATACTTTTGGTATTGTTGAACCAACATAGGAACAATTCTCAAAGATTCTCTGATTTGATTTGAGGATTCTTGATGAAGTGAGTGTATAACCATGTTCATGGTGAGGCAAGCCATCGCCAATGTGTTAAACCTTGGAATTCAACTTGGGAAAATGAGTTTGAGAGGAGGGATTTTGTCATGTCCTAGTGCCCCACGCAGAGCTTGTGTGCCTTATGAATAGTATTTAGGGTGAAATGACTTAGATTTAATCTTTAAATATTTTATTGGGCTATAATATCAATCATTAGTGAGAAAAAACTAAAAAATGACTTAGAATTGAACCATTGGACCAAATATTACCTCAACAAGTTTCCTACATCATCGAGGAACTTTTACACGGTTTATGTGATCAAAATATTTGTATAGGACCTAAGGTGTGGGGAACTACGCATGGTCCATGAACTCTAAAAGTGTACACTTTAATTCTAAAGCCACTAGTTTAAAGCCTTAACCTTTGTCATGGTGTAAAACACACATCCTTAATGTACCAAATCTTTGATCGACAATAATGTCCCAATTTCAGGACAACACATCCTAATAAGTCGCACATGTTGTGGTCAATTTTGTTTTTTCCCAAGAGACATAGAAGTATGATATTACGACCTTGGTTTTTAACCTCTCACCATGTCTTAGAAATCTTATGTGGTGTCTAATCCATAGGATTTCAATTGCAAAGAATGAAATAGATAAAGGGGCCCATCCATTGTGCTTCAAACCTTTGAATGAAGGCCATGTCCCATTCTTGGGACAAAAAGGAAATCCAAAGAGATAATCTCATTATCTAGGGACTTTTACATGGCACATGTGCATTAGTAATAACTCATTTAGGGACTAAGGAAACAAAAATTAGCTCTATAACATTCCTTAGGGAAGGAGCCCCTTCCCTAGTTTACTAAACCTTAGAATGAGTATCATATACCACTTATTTCAAAGATACTATGGAAGGGCATGTATCATGGTTTATTGTCAATCCTCCATTTAGGGACATGTTCCTTATAGTAGTTCCTTTAGGGATGAAGCTCTAAAATTTTGTCTTCAAAGCATGTCTAACTTAAGGAGACGTCTCTCTAGTGCATGTCTAACTCAAAGGCACATTGTTTTTCACGAGAAACATGTCTAGGGATAAGAGTTTCATATTGTTGAATTTTTTATATGAGATAATATTGTGTATGATATGATTTGATTGGTTGTATATCATGTATATGAGATTTTGTGATAGATTTATTATTAAAATGATTAATTTTCCAAACATATAGAGAACCTAAAGGCACATATGGTGACCATCCATGAAAGGATGCATCTCTAATAATTATAATAACTACTACTTATTATTATTATTATATATTAATAATATTGTTAATAATTAATAATTATATTATTAATTATTAATATGCAGAATGCCTTCCCGATGTTGTACAAACATCAACACTCCCTCTCAATGAGGGAGACATTATACACCTCAAGAACCTTGAGTCTTCTGTCCTTTCAAGACTACGCCTCGACCATTCATCACTATCCAAGTCAACATGGATAATACTGTGAGTGAATGTATCATCCTCCTTAGCCAAGTCAACATGGCCACTCTCAGAGGATGTATGCCTAATGCTTCTAACTTGAACACTCCTTCTCAGCTAGGGAGACATTTTGCATCATGGCAAGATTCTTGATTTCAAAATCTGAGGAAAATTTCATCTTACACTTTTCAATGACCCTTTGTTGATGTAATCATCTCCAGCATGCACCCAGTTGATGTATACTTTTCCTAACATGCGCTTTTGATCAACATAGATTGCTCCAACCTGGAGAAGGAAAGTGATATCACCTTGAGTCTATAAGACTGCGCCTAGGCCATTCATCACTTTCCAAGTCAGCATGTATAATACTTTGAGAGAATGTATCATCCTCCTCACCCAAGTCATCACGGACACTCGAAGAGGATGTCTTCCTGATGCTAATAGCTGGAGAACATGATGAAGACCCCCTACTCTTCGTCAGGGTTGTGTGACCTCCCGGTCAAGGATCTTAATATCCTAGAGATGGATTATCTTGGTCTCAAACTAAATCAAACCCAGGCCCTGTTATCACCCTCAGGTTTTTCAAGGTCATGATTTGGTCATTGTCGATTTGTTCATCGATCAACAATTTACAATAATTGTGGGGCGCCAACATGCTCTCTCTTTATTGAAGGGATTTATCTTCACAATTTGAAAGAGCTCTCCCAACGTGGTCTAATATTGGTCGTTGAAACTCCAACCTGACGAGATCAACAACGTCGGTGAATAGCGAGTTGAGAACTAACGCATCTGCTAGTTTCACCTTCGCGCTCCACAATGGTTCCCCACCATATATTTTCATTATATAGATCGACGACCACAAGCTCCTTCACCTCTTCGGGCTTCGGAAGTTTCAAAATTTTTTCCTTCGCCATCTCCCGTAGTTCTTTCACCCGAAGCTCACGATCTATTGACGCGTGTCCTTCAGGACCTGACGGTCATAGATCTCCTCCTCTCTCATCGAATTCCTTTCATAGTGTTAGGCCTATGAGATTCTCGATTTCTCACCACGTGTTCTTTGCAATGGAAGGTTGCAATCTACTTCGGCCTTCGAGATTTCGAGAGTTTTTCACACTACACAACTAAAATATTTCGAAGTGACTTTCCCCGAAGTCTCATATCTGTAGACACATACCTCATGGCGAACAATGACCTATATCTATTTTAGCCTTTGGATATTCAATGATTTCTCTCTCACCTTGTCTACAAAACTTCTGAAGTGCTTCTGCTTCAGAGTTATAGATCTTACACCACTTGTCCCTCTAGATGATTTACGGTCCCTAACCTCTTCAGGACTTCAC
This sequence comes from Picea glauca, assembly GCA_000966675.3. NCBI lineage: Eukaryota > Viridiplantae > Streptophyta > Pinopsida > Pinales > Pinaceae > Picea > Picea glauca. The sequence goes on from JZKD02S0134638.1 coordinate 741,104, forward strand.
TGAATCCTCGCTCTTGCATGTACAAAGAGGATTAAACCTCGTGTACTTTTCCCAAATCCAATGATATGGAATGATCTCACTTCCTCCTGGGCAAATCTTAACCGATAACTCGAGAAACCTTCAAAGCTTCACTCCCTTTGAATATTTCTCCCCACTATCTCTATTGAGATTTCCCTCTCGAACCCTTTGACTCCTTAGAGGGTTAATTTGACACTTAGTTGAACTTCGGATCTATGCACTCATTGCAACATATTCTTTTGCAAGAATTATATTCTTGTGGGTGACTGTGCACACACTGCAACAGTTCCATTTCACTCCTTGTAAACGAAAGTTTCACGCTATATCTTTTGAGATTCAGATCAAAACAGACTCTGTCAATGCACTCCTTGTGGAATATATGCACACCTTGCATGAAATCAACAAAGATAAATGATTTTGAAACCTATCCAAATACTTCATAGTATCATATGCTCAACAACATAATTCATTCATTCATGAAAATGAAAAATAATAGGGAAATTGTAAATACTAGCAACACCATGCATTGGGTCAATATCCCTCTGTTATATTCATTCAAATTTAAATGGCTACACCTCTTATAAAAACAAATTACATTCAGTAACAACTATATCCTCCTAATATATAGCCATCCCTATTCAGGCACATAGTGCAACTACTTATACATGACTTCCTCTCGGGTTCCCTCCAACTACCTATCTAATCAAAACTAAATTTCACAGCTACTTAAGTCCTATTACATAAAATTATGTGACAGAAAATTTAAGACAAAACTTTTTGATCCACACAAACATCAAATAAACTAAATGACGATATGATCTCTTCTAGTTTGACACGATCGTTCAACCTCTGATCATTAAAAATTCTCTGATTCAACATTTACTCATAAGTTCTTTGAGATACACCATCTTTCAAAATTTAAAATTTTTACTCAAAAGGCATGCTACATGTTGTTTTTTCATCCCATGTGGATTTGATGATGATCCTCCTACATCATACTCCTATGGGAAGAAAATTCATGGAATCCTATCCATGAGCTCCTGCACTGACCTTCCATGCTTCTGTACATCAACTTTGTTTACCCAACTAACATCTTCTACCAGGTGTCCCTTCCACTTGACCAAATATTCAAAATAGGTCTTTCTCCTGGTCTTCTTTCCAATCCTTTGATCAATGATCTTCTCCATCTGTGAATTTTCATCTACAAGCATCTTCTTCTCCCACTGAATCTTCTCTTGATCTTCTGATCTCTCTATACCATCTTCCCTGTAAGGATACATGTCTGAAACATTGAATATGGGTGATATTCCCACATCCTCTGGTAGCTCTATCTGATAAGCATTATTACCAAATTTTCTTAGGATCTTGCATGGTCCAATATTCTTCAACTTCATCTTGTTATATGTTCCACTTGGGAGCCTTTATTTCCTCAAGTGTGATAAAACATGATCTCCCACTTCAAATTGAAGTTCTCTTCTATGATGAGCAACTCTGTGTTTATACTCTGCATTGTTCTTTTGCAACCACTCCTTGATCTAGTCATGAAGCTTCTGCATTTCTGCAGCGAAGTCTTCTGCTCTAGTAGCTCTGAATTCACTCTACTCCATGTCTCTCAATTCTAGTACCCCTCTTGGCATCATCCCATACACTACCTGGAATGGGATTTTTCCCGTACTTTTATTTGGTGAGTTGTTATAACAAAATTACCAACTAATGAGAACTGTGACCTCAAAACGAGAACTCTGACCCAAAAAATCTATATGTTTGCATAAAAAACATCAAAATCAAACCCCAAATCAAAAAGTGGTGCTACCGATAGCACCATTTTTTAAAACGGGGTCAAAATTACAACATTTTTCAAACATGGACTTCAAAACTTAGACAGTAGCTTAGAAAAACCTTAAAATCAACACCTAAAAACAAAAAATATGTTTTTGAATTCTTTTTTTCTTTTCAAAACGTTAATTTTTAAGATCATTTGAAATCGTATTTTTATCACTTGGTACCATTAAAACCAAAACCTCAAAATCAACCATCAAATTGAAAAGTAATGCTATCGGTAGCACCCATTCTAAAATTGGGTTATTAAAATGACACATTTTTATAATGTGGTAAAAGAACTGATCCATGTGGATATCGATTGCAACCCACCTTTTCTAACTGGCTCAAAATAGTTTTTTGGAAATTTTGACAATTTACTATTTTTAGAAGTTTTTAACTTTCGGGGCCCAAATGAAGGTTTTTTGAGATCGAGGTTATAAATAATAGTTGAAGTAATTATTGATCCCCCAAAATGAATCTCCTCGACGATACCTTTCCAACGAGCTATCACACCCCTAAAACGAAGAACGTATGCAAAAGTTACGACCCAGAGAAGTTAATGTACTCACTTACCCAAACGGGGCCCACGTGAATTTTGGTGCTTCATCTCCTAGGGTTAGGTAGTATCTCATATTGAAAAATTTAGATTATTCACACTTTGTTCAAAAGGGGAACAAAAGGACATTGGAACCACTACAAACCTCACCCCAAGCACCTTCTATCCAACAGAAGCAGGTCGACAAGGTTGCAACAAAGTGAAAAGATTCCTTCTACACACTATCCTGTCATGTAGCCCGACTTGTTGAATAGCCTCAGCCTCAACAGGTTCCTGACATACTTCCACAAACTAAGCAGCACGACATCTCCAACATGGCGAGAAAATCACCAAGATGCAGATTCAACAAACGCTTTTCCCTCTCCCCCAGGAACTCTGTGCATTTCTTTATTATATCTCCGATCTCATTTTGTGCTGAAAATAATTTGTATCAATGGTATTGGAGCAGGCTGTTCTTCATCATTTTTTTTCATTGCATGTCCCCGCCGAGGTTCGAGTATAGAAAATTGGGTCTCGATTTTGTCTCTCTTGAAGACAATCACTCTCGCACACCCATGAAACCCTCAATGGCGTAAGAAAAGAAAAACAACGGAGAAGATGATCCTATCAATATGTATCTTGAGAAAGATCTCACACGACAGAGCGACGAAATGATGGAGAATTTTTCCCACATCCTTCAACGCCTGCTGATAGCATCAGGTGCATCTTCATCAAGCAGCCACTTTGCAGGCACCTCACCTTTCAAGGTACAATTTAATTTTGATATTCCTATATTTGAAGGACAGATAGATACAAAAGCCCTAGAAAAATGGTTAACTCTGCTAGAAGGTTATTTCTCTATTCACAATTTTTTCAACAAAGAAAAGATCACCTTCGCACTCCTTAAAGCTTTCCCTCATGTCAAACATAGGTCGGAAACTTACTGGGAGAAAAGTTCCATAGAGGAGTCTGGAATATATGGGGTCGATCCCACTTGGGATTTTTGTGTGGATGCGGTAAAAGAACAATATTACCCTATTGGAAACTATGAGGAGCAGTAAATGAGGTGGACCACACTGCGGCAAGAGAAGGGCCAAGAAGTTCTAGAGTTCACCAATACTTTCCATACCTTACACACCAAACTGGGTATCAAAGACTCTGAGCGACATTTGGTTCTGAAATACTGTGGGGCTCTACATAGATACATCCAGAATGAAATGGATTTTTTGGACATCTCATCACTCGGTGTTGCTTATCGATATACTGTTAAAATTGAGTAGAAATTTAAGCACCAGAAAAATCAGGAGTTCGGGTCTGCAAATCCGCAACAACCAAAGTATGACAAAGACGACCCTCACAAACAGTCTCCCAAAAACCAGTCCAAGACACAGGAAAAGAAGGGTCATGGGAAGACAAAGAAGGACACTAGAAAATGGTGTGATTTCAACAAAATCCCTTGGCACAACATTGATGAATGTTGCTCAAAATAGTCATTCATGGCTGAGATCAAACACAAGGAGCCAAACCCTTATTCAAAATATGATTCTAAAAATACTAGTAAAGGACAGATCATTGACACAAATCCCACTCCTATTGTCAGGATCACATCAATTAAACCTAAAGAACCAGTAGATCCTTAAGAGAGGGAGTGCCTTTTTCATTCATAGATGTGGGTGATGTATCAGAAGCCAGAAGAACCTCATCTCAGCAGAGGTCATCAAACAGTTGGGATTGTCAACAACACCACATCTGCAACCATACAACATCGTGTGGCTTCGCTAAGCACAATATCTTTGTGTCAGCCAACAGTGTCTATTGTCATACAATATCCAACCCTTCAGGGATGAGGTATTATGTGATGTTGCCCCACTGGATGTCTGTGATGTTCTCCTGGGCCAACAATATATGTGGAGGCACCATGTTGTTTATGAGTTTCGACCCCGTAGTGTCATTGTTACTTTGGGGGGTAACCTCTATAGAATACCAGAGGTAGTTCTGACTATTGTTCCACCAAAAACGTGCCACAAGGTAGTATCTCATACTGCAAAATTCAGCTTCTTCACAATCTGTTCAAAAGGGGAACAAAAGGACATTGGAACCACTACAACCTCGCCTCAAGAACCTTCTATCCAGCAGAAGAAGATCGACAAGGCTGCATCAAAGTGCAAAGATTCTTTATGCACACCGTGATCTCATGTAGCTTGATTTGTTGAACAGCCTCAGCCTCAACAGGTTTGTGACAGACTTCCACAAACTGAGCAGTGCGACGTCTCCAGCAAGGCAAACAGCTCACCAAGATGGAGATCCAAAAAATTCTTTTCCCTCTCCCTCGGGAACTCAAGGCAATGGATACCATTGCTTCCTAAGGAGGTATTATTGATCTAGGTGGATATCAGTGGAAACCCACCTTTTCCAGCTGGCTCAAAATAATTTTCTGGCAATTTTGGCAATTTATTATTTTTAGTAGTTCTTAACTTCCGAGGCCATTTTGAGGGCCCAAATGAATGTTTTTTGAGATTGAGTTTCTCAATGATATCCAAAAGTATTATTGGGACCCCAAAATGAATCTCCTTGATGATACCTTTCCAACGAGCTATCACACGCCTAAAATGAAGATTGTATGCAAAAGTTATGACCCCGAGAAGTTGATGTACTCATTTACCCATATGGGGCCCCCATGACTTTTTATGCTTCATATCCTAGGGTTAGGTTTTTTTATCTCTAGGGTTTTTGGCATTCTTTCTTATTGTAAAAAATCCTTCAAAGCCTCATTGTAATCATCTTCTTGCGAATGCGAGTAGTCGTCACATCTCTTCTTAGAGATAAGCTGTCACCATTTTAGCGAGTCTTTCACTCTATATTTTTACAGTCTCTGTACATTTATTTCATTAATAGAAATTGTATATTACTGTATATTTGTGTTTATGTTTTTATATATAATACATTTTTTTTATATTATTTAATATATGTGATATCTCTGTGAATTTATTTATTATATCTACGATCTCATTTCGTGCTGAAAATAATCCAGATGAGTGGTATCGGAGCAGGTTGTTCTTGATCATTTTTTTTCACTGCATGTCCCTAACGAGGTTTGAGTATATAAATTTGGGTCTCAAGATTGTCTGTCTTGAAGACAATCGCTCTCTCACACCGAAGAAACCCTCAATGGCAGGAGAAAATAAAAATGACAGAGCAGACCATCATATCAATCTGTTGCTTGAGCAATCTCTCACGTGATAGATGGACGAAATGATGGAGAATTTTTCCCACTTCCTTCAACACTTTCCGGTAGCATCAGGCACATCTTCATCAAGAGGCCACTTTGGAGGCACCTCGTCTTTCAATATACAAGTTAATTTTGATATTCCCATATTTGAAGGACAGATAGATGCAAAAGCCCTAGAAAAATGGTTAACTCTGGTAGAAGGTTATTTCTCTGTTCACAATTTTTCTGACAAATAAAATATCACCTTCACACTCCTTAAAGCTCTCCCTCATGTCAAATGTTGGTGAAAACTTACTTGGAGAAAATTTCCACAGAGGAGTCTGCGATATATGGGGCCGATCCAACTTGGGATTTTTTTGTGGATGCGGTAAAAGAATAGTATTACCCTATTGGAAACTATGAGGACCAGTACATGAGATGGACCACACTGTGGAAATAGAGGAACCAAGAAGTTCTGAAGTTCACCAATACCTTTGATACCTTATGCACCAAGATGGGTATCAAAGACCCGAGGGACGTTTGGTTCTAAAATACCATGGGCTCTACACAGATACATGCATAATGAAGTGGATTTTCTGGACATCTCATCACTCGGTGCTACTTATCGATATGTTGTAAAACTTGAGAATAAATTTAAGCACTAGAACAAACGGGAGTTCAGGTCTACAATTCTGCAACAACCAATGTATGAAAAAGACAGACCTAACAAACAGTTTCACAAAAACCAGTCCAAGTCACAGGAAAAGAAGGGTCACAGGAAGACAAAGAAGGACACCGAAAAATGGTGCGATTTCCACAAAATCCCTTGTCAAAACACTGATGAATGTTGCTCAAAATAGTCATTGGTGGCTGAGATCAAAGACAAGGAGTCAAACCCTGATTATGAATCTGATTCTCAAAATACTGGTAAAGGACAGATCATTAATGCAAACCCCATTGTTATTGTCGTGACTGCAACAATTCAACTTGAAGAACCAACATATCCTGAATAGAGGAAGAGATTTTTTCATTCATAGATGTGGGTGAAGTGGACCCTGCTACATTTTATTGTTCACAGCGGAATCCAAAATAACCTCTTCACGGCAGAGGTCATCAAACAGTTGGGATTGTCGACAACACCACACCCACATCCATACAACATCGGGTGGCTTCGCCAGGAATGAGATCTTCGTGTCAGCCAGCAGTGTCGATTTTCATATGGTATCCATCCCTTCAATGATGATGTATTATGTGATGTTTCCCCACTAGATGTCTGTGATGTTCTCTTGGGACAACCATATATGTGGAAGCGCCATCTTGTTTATGAGTCTTGACCCCGTAGTGTCATTGTTACTTTGGGCGGTCACCTCTATAGAGTACCAGAGGTAGTTCTGACTATTGTTCCACCAAAAAAGTGCCGCAAGGTAGTATCTCATACTGCAAAATTTAGCTTCTTCACAATCTACTCAAAAGGGGAACAAAAGGACATTGAAACCACTACAACCTCGCTCCAAGCACCTTATATCCAACAGAAGAAGGTCAAAAAGGTTGCAGAAAAGGGAAAAGATTCCTTATGCACACTGTCCTCTCATCTATCCTAACTTGTTGAATAACCTCAGCCTCAATAGGTTCGTGACAGACTTCCACAAACTAAGCAGCACGACATCCCCAACAAGGCAAGCGGCTCACCAAGATGCAGATTCAACATACATTTTTCCCTCTCCCCCGGGAACTCAACGCAATGGAGAACATTTCTTCCTAATGAGGGAGTATTGATCTAGGAAGATATCCATGGCCACCCACCTTTTCTGGCTAGTTCAAAATAGTTTTCTGGCAATTTAGGCAGTTTACTATTTTTAGCAGTTTTTAACTTCTAGGGCCATTTTGAGGGCCCAAATGAATTTTTTTTTGAGATTGAGGTTCTAAATAATATATGAAGGCATTTTTTAGCCCCCAAAATTAATCTCCTCATTGATACCTTTCCAACGAGCTATCACACACCTAAAACGAAGATCGTATGCAAAAGTTACGACCCAGGGAAGTTGATGTACTCACTTACCCGAACGGGGCCCACATGACATTTGGCGCTTCATCTCCTAGGGTTAGGTTTTTGGATATCTAGGGTTTTTTAAATTCTTGCGTATTGTAAAAATTCCTTCAAAGCCTCATTGTAATCATCTTCTTGTGAATGCAAGTAACCGTCACATCTCTTCTCAGAGATAAGCTGCCACGATTCTAGCTAGTCTTTCACTCCGTATTTTTACAGTCTCTGCACATTTCTTTCATTAATGGAAATTGTGTATTACTATATTTCTATGTTTATGATTCCATATTTGATACATTTCTGTTTTATTATTGAATATCTGTGATATCTCTATGCATTTATTTATTATATCTCTGATCTCATTTCATGCCGAAAATAATCCAGATTAGTGGTATCAGAGGAGGTTGTTCTTGATCATTTTTTTCAGTACATGTCCACGAATAGGTCTGAGTATAGAAATTTGGGTCTCGATATTTTATATCTTGAATATAACCACTCTTGCATACCCAAGAAACCCTCAATGGTGAAAGAAAATAAAAATGATGGAGCAGACAATCCTATCAACTTGTTGCTTGAGCAAGCTCTCACGCGACAGAGGGAAAAAATGATGGAGATTTTTTTCCACATTCTTAAACGTATTCCGATAGCATCAAACACATATTCATCAAGTGGCCACTTTGGAGGCACCTCGCCTTTCAAGGTACAAGTTAATTTTTATATTCCTATATTTGAAGGACAGATAGATGTAGAAGCCCTAGAAAAATGGTTAACTCTGCTAGAAGGATATTTCTCTGTTCACAATTTTTTCGACAAAGAAAAGATCACCTTCGCACTCCTTAAAGATCTCCCTCATGTCAAACATTGGTGGGAAACTTATTGGGAGAAAACTTCCACAGAGGAGTCTGAAATATATGGGGTCGATCCCACTTGGGATTTTTTTGTGGATGTGGTAAAAGAACAGTATTACCCTGTTGGAAACTATGAGGACCAGTACATGAGATGGAGCACACTGCGAAAAGAGAGGGGGCAAGCAGTTCTAGAGTTCACCAATACCTTCCATACCTTGCTCACCAAGATGGGTATCAGAGACTCTGAGTAACATTTGGTTCTGAAATACAGTGGGTCTCTACACAGATACATCCAGACTGAAATGGATTTTTTGGACATCTCATCACTCGGTGCTTCTTATCAATATGTTGTTAAAATTGAGCAGAAATTTAAGCACCAGAGTAAATGGGAGTTCAGGTTTGCAAATCTGCAACAACCAAAGTATGACAAAGATGACCCTAACAAACAGTCTCCTAAAAACCAGTCCAAGACACGGGAAAATAAGGGTCACGAGAAGACAAAGAAGGACACCGAAAAATGGTGCGATTTCCAAAAAACCGTTTGGCACAACACTGATGAATGTCGCTCAAAACATTCATTGGTGGTCGATATCAAATACAAGGAGCCGAACCCTGATTCAGAATCTGATTCTGAAAATACTGGTAAATGACAGATCATTGATGTAGACCCCACTGTTATTGTCGCGACTACAACAATTCAACCTGAACAACCAACATATCCTGAAGAGGGGGAGTGCATTTTTTGTTCAAAGATGTGGGTGAAGGGGACCTCGCTACATTTTATTGTTGATAGAGGAAGACAGAAGAACCTCATCTCAGAAGAGGTCATCAAAGAGTTGGGGTTGTCGAAAACACCACACATGCAGCCATACAACATCGGGTGGCTTCACCAAGGATGATATCTTCGTGTCAGCCAACAATTGCGATTGTTATATGCTATCCAACCCTTCAAGGATGAGGTATTATGTGATGTTTCCCCACTAGATGTATGTGATGTTCTGTTGGTCCAACCATATATGTGGAAGCACCATGATATTTATGAGTCTTGACCCCGCAGTGTCATTGTTACTTTGTGGGGTCATCTCTATAGAATACCAGAGTTAGTTCTGATTACTGTTCCACCAAAAACATGCCGCAAGGTAGTATCTCATACTAAAAAATTCAACTTCTTCACAATCTGTTCAAAAGGGGAACACAAGGACATTGGAACCACTACAACCTCACCGCAAGAACCTTCTATCCAATAGAAGCAGGTCGACAAGGTTGCAGCAAAGAGAAAAGATTCATTATGCACACTGTACTCTCATGTAGCCTAACTTTTTCAATAGCCTCAACCTCAATGTGTTTGTGACAGACTTCCACAAACTGAACAGCGCGACGTCTCCAGCAAGGCAAACAACTCACCAAGATGCAGATTCCGCAAAGGCTTTTCCCTCTCCCCTGGGAACTCAACGCAATGGAGACCATTGCTTATTAAGGAGGGAGTATTGATCCAAGTGGATATCAGTTTCCACCCACATTTTCGGCTGGCTCAAAGTAGTTTTCTGGCAATTTTGACAATTTACTATTTTTAGTAGTTTTTAACTTTCGGGGCCATTTTGAGGGCCCAAATGAAGGTTTTTCAAGATCGAGGTTCTAAATAATATGTGAAGGCATGATTGATCCCCTAAAATTAATCTCCTTGAAGATACCTTACCAACAAGCTATCACATGCCTAAAACGAAGATTGTATGCAAAAGTTACGACCCCGGGAAGTTGATGTACTCACTTACCCAAACGGGGCCCACATGACTTTTGTTGCTTCATCTCCTAGGGTTAGGTTTTTGGATGTATAGGGTTTTTGAAATTCCTTCTTATTATAAAATGGACTTCAGATCCTCATTCTAATCATATTCTTGTGAATTCGAGTAGCCGTCACATCTCTTCTCAGAGATAAGCTGTCACCATTCTAGCGAGTATTTCACAATGTATTTTTACAGTCTCTATAGATTTATTTCATTAATAGATTTCTTTCATTAATAGAAATTGTGTATTACTATATTTATGTCTTTATGGTTGAATCGCTGGTACATTTATGTTATATTATTGAATATCTGCGATATCTCTATGCATTTATTTATTATATCTCCGATCTCATTTCGTGGTGAAAATAATACGGATCAGTGGTATCGGAGCAGGTTGTTCTTGATCTTTTTTTTTCAGTGCATGTCCTTGATGAGGTCCGAGTATAGAAATTTGGGTCTCAATCTTGTCTCTCTTGAAGACAATCACTCTTGCACACCCAAGAAACCCTCAATGGTGGAAGAAAAGAAAAATGACTGAGTAGACGATCCTATCAATCTGTTGCTTGAGAAATCTCTCACGCGACAGAGGGATGAAATGATGGAACATTTTTCCCACATCCTTCAATGCCTGCTGATAGAATCAGGTGCATCTTCAACAAGCGGCCACTTTGGAGGCACCTCTCCTTTTAATGTACAATTTAATTTTGATATTCCTGTATTTGAAGGATAGATAGATGCAGAAGCCATAGAAAAATGGTTAACTCTGCTAGAAGGTTATTTCTCTATTCACAGTTTTTCCGACAAAGAAAAAATCACCTTCGCACTCCTTAAAGCTCTCCCTCATGTCAAACATTGGTGGGAAACTTACTGGCAACAAATTTCCATAGAGGAGTCTGGAATATATGGGGTCAATCCCACTAGGGATTTTTTTGTGGTTGCGGTAAAAGAACAATATTTCCCTATTGGCAACTATGAGGACCAGTACATGAGATGGAATGCACTGCAGAAAGAGAGGGGCCAAGAAGTTCTAGAGTTCACCAATACCTTCCATAACTTGCGCACAAAGCCTGGTATCAAAGACTCCGAGATACATTTGGTTCTAAAATATGGTGGGGCTCTACACATATACATTCAGACTGAAATGGATTTTCTGGACATCTCATCACTCGATGCTGCTTATCGATATGCTGCTAAAATTGAGCAGAAATTTAAGCACCGAAACAAAACGGAGTTTGGGTCTGCAAATCTTCAACAACCAAAGTATGACAAAGATGGCCCTTACAAATAGTCTCCCAAAAACTAGTCCAAGACACAGTAAAAGAAGGGTCACAGGAAGACAAAGAAGGACACCGAAAAATGGTGCGATTTCCACAAAATCCCTTGGCACAACACTAATGAATGTCACTCAAAATAGTCATTAGTGGCTGAGATCAAAGACAAGGAGCCGAACCCTGATTCAGAATCTGATTCTGAAAATAATGGTAAAGAACAGATCATTGACATAGACCCCATTGCTATTGTCGCGACCACAACAATTCAACCTGAAGAACCAATAGATCTTGAAGAGGGGGAGTGCATTTTTCATTCACAGATGTGGGTGAAGGGGACCCCGCTACATTTTATTGTTGATAGAGGAAGCCAGAAGAACCTCATCTCAGCAGACGTAGTCAAACATCTGGGATTGTCGACAACACCACACCCGTAGCCATAAAACATCAGGTGGCTTTGGCAAGGATGAGATCTTCGTGTCATCCAGTAGTGTCGATTGTCATATGGTATCCAACCCTTCAAGGATGAGGTATTATGTGATGTTTCCCCACTAGATGTCTGTGATGTTCTCTTGGGTGAACCATATATGTGGAAGCGCCATGTTGTTTACGAGTCTCAACCCTATAGTGTCATTGTTACTTTGGGGGGTCATCTCTATAGAATACCATAGGTATTTCCGACTACTGTTCTACCAAAAACGTGTCGTGAGTTAGTATCTCATACTGCAAAATTCAACTTCTTCACAATCTGTTCAAAAAGGGAACAAAAGGACATTGGAACCACTACAACCTCGCCCCAAGCACCTTATATCCAACAGACACTGGTCGAGAAGGTTGCAGCAAAACCCAAAGATTCCTTTTGCACGCCGACCTCTCATGTAGCCCAAATTGTTGAACAACCTCAGCCTCAACAGGTTCGTGACAAACTTCTACAAACTGAGCAGCACGACGTCTCCAGCAAGGCAAGCAACTCACCAAGATGTAGATTCGAAAAACGCTTTTCTCTCTCCCCCGAGAACTCAATGCAATGGAGACCATTTATTTCTTAGGAGGGAGTATTGATCCAGGTGGATATCGGTGGCCACGCACCTTTTCCGGCTGGATCAAAATAGTTTTCTGGCAATTTTGACAATTTATTATTTTTAGCAGGTTTTAACTTTTGGGGCCATTTTGAGGGCCCAAATGAATGTTTTTCAAGATACAGGTTCTCAATGATAACCAAAGTCATCATTTATCTTTGAAAATGAATGTCCTCGATGATACCTTTTCAACGAGCTATCACACGCCTAAAACGAAGATCGTATGCAAACGTTATGACCCCAAGAAGTTGATGTACTCACTTACCAAAACGGGGCCCACATGACTTTTGGCGCTTCATCTCCTAGGGTTAGGTTTTTGGATGTCTAGGGTTTTTCACATTCCTGCTTATTTTAAAAATGCCTTCAGAGCCTCATTTTAATCATCTTCTTGCGAATGCGAGTAGCCGTCACATCTCTTCTCAGAGATAAGCTGCCACCATTCTAACGAGTCTTTCACTCTGTATTTTTATAGTCTCTGTACATTTCTTTCATTAATAGAAATTGTGTATTACTGTATATTTGTTTTTATGGTTTCATCTCTAATACATTTCTATTATATTATTGAATATCTACGATATCTCTATGCATTTCTTTATTATATCTCGGATCTCATTTCGTGCCGAAATTAATCTGGATCACAGGTATCGTAGCAGGATGCTCTTGATCATTTTTTTTTATGTGCATGTCCCTGACGAGGTCCAAGTATAGGAAGTTGGGTCTCAATATTCTCTCTACTTAAGACAATCACTCTTTCACACCCAAGAAACCCTCAATGGTGGAATAAAGGAAGAACAACAGAAAAAACGATCCTATCAATATGTTGCTTGAGCAAGCTCTCACGCGACAGAGGGATGAAATGATGGAGAATTTTGCCCACATCCTTCAACGCCTATCGATAGCATCAGACGCATATTCATCAAGCGAAAACTTTGGAGGCACCTCGCCTTTCAAGGTACAAGTTAATTTTGATATTCCTATATTTGAAGAACAGATAGATGAAGAAGCCCTAGAAAAATGGTTAACTCTGCTAGAAGGTTATTTCTGTGTTCACAATTTTTCCGACAAAGAAAAGATCACCTTCGCACTCCTTAAAGCTCTCCCTCATGTCAAACATTGGTGGGAAAATTACTGGGAGCAAAGTTCCACATAGGATTCTGGAATATATGGGGTCGATCCCACTTGGTATTTTTTTGTGGATGTAGTAAAAGAATAGTATTACGCTGTTGGCAACTATGAGGAATAGTACATGAGATTGACCACACTGCGGCAAGAGAGGGGCCAAGAAGTTATGGAGTTCACAAATACCTTCCATTCCTTGTGCACCAAGCTAGGTATCAAAGACTCTGAGCGACATTTTTTTCTGAAATATCGTGGGGCTCTACACAGATACATCCAGACTGAAATGGATTTTCTGGACATCTCATCGATCAGTGTTGCTTATTGATATGTTGTTAAAATTGAGCAGAAATTTAAGCACCAGAAAAAATGGGAGTTCGGGTCTGCAAGTATGAAAAAACCAAAGTATGACAAAGACGACCCTAACAAATAGTCTCCCGAAAACTAGTCCAATACATAGGAAAAGAAGGGTCATGGGAAGACAAAGAAGGACACTGAAAAATGGTGTGATTTCCACAAAAGCCCTTGGCACAACACTAATGAATTTCTCTCAAAACAGTCATTGGTGGCCGATATCAAAGGAAAGGAGCCGAACCCTAATTCAGAATTTGATTATGAAAATACTGGTAAAGGAAAGATCATTGACGAAGACCCCACTGCTATTGTCATGATCGCAACAATTCAACCTGAAGAACCAATAGATCCTGAAGAGGGGGAGCACATTTTTCATTCAAAGATGTGGGTGAAGGAGACACCATTACATTTTAGTGTTGATAGCGGAAGCCAGAAGAACCTCATCTCAGCAGAGGTCGTCAAACAGTTGGGATTTTCGACAACACCACACCTACATCCATACAACATCGTGTGGATTTGCCAAGGACGAGATCTTCCTATCAACCAGTAGTGTCGATTGTCATATAGTGTACATCCCTTCAAGGCTTAGGTATTATGTGATTTTTCCCCACTGGATGTCTGTGATGTTCTCATGGTCCAACCATATATCTGGAAGCGCGATGTTGTTTACGAGTCTTGACCCTGTAGTGTCATTATTACTTTGTGGGGTCATCTCTATAGAATACTAGAGGTAGTTCCAACTATTGCTCCACTAAAAAGTGTCGCAAGGTAGTATCTCATACTACAAAATTCTGCTTCTTCACAATCTGTTCAAAAGGGCAACAAAAGAACATTGAAACCACTACAACCTCGCCCCAAGCACCTTCTATCCAATAGAAGCAGGTCAACAAGGTTGCAACAAAGCGCAAAGATTCCTTCTGCACACCGTCTGCTTCTTCACAATCTGTTCAAAAGGGGAACATAGGGACATTGGAACCACTACAACCTCGCCCCAAACAACTTCTATCAAACAGAAGCAAGTCGACAAGGTTGCAACAAAGTGTAAAGATTCATTCTGCACACTGTCCTCTCATGTAGCCCACTTTGTTGAATAGCTTCAGCCTCAACAGGTTCATGACACACTTCCACAATCTAAGCAGCACGACGTGTCCAGCAAGGCAAGCAACTCACCAAGATGCAGATTCAACAAACTCTTTTCCCTCTTCCCCGAGAACTCAACGCAATGGAGATCATTTCTTCCTAAGGAGGGATTATTGATCCAGGTGGATAGCGGTGGACACCCACCTTTTTCGGTTGTCTCAAAATAGTTTTCTGTCAATTTTGACAATTTACTATTTTTAGCAGTTTTTAACTTCCAGGGCCATTTTGAGGGCCCAAATGAAGGTTTTTCGAGATCGATGTTCTCAATGTTTGAGCCCCCAAAATGAATTCCCTCGATGATACATTTCGAACGAGCTATCACACGCCTAAAATGAAGATCGTATGCAAAATGTACGACCCCGAGAAATTGATGTAGTCACTTACCCAAACGGGGCCCACATGACTTTTGGCGCTTCATCTCCTAGGGTTAGGTCTTTGGATGTCTAGGGTTTTTCGCATTCCTTCTTATTGTAAAAATTCCTTCATAGACTTACTGTAATCATCTTCTTGCGAATGCAAGTAGGCGTCACATCTCTTCTCAGAGATAAGCTACCACCATTCTAGCGAGTCTTTCACTCTGTATTTTTACAGTCTCTGTACATTTCTTTCATAAATAGAAATTATATATTACTGTATATCTGTGTTTATGGTTGTATCTCTGATACATTTCTATTATATTATTGAATATATGCGATATCTCTGTGCATTTCTTTATTATATCTCCGATCTCATTTTGTGCCGAAAATAATCCGGTTCAGTGGTATCGGAGCAGGTTGTTCTTGACTATTTTTTTTCAGTGAATGTCCCTGAATAGGTCCAAGTATAGCAAGTTGGGTCTTGAGCTTGTCTATATTGAATAAAATCACTCTAGCACACCCAAGAAACCCTCAATGGCAGAAGAAAAGAAAAATGATGGAGCAGATCATCCTATCAATCTATTGCTTGAGCAAGCTCTCACGCGACAGAGAGAAGAAATGATGGAGAATTTTTCCCACATCCTTCAATGCCTGCCGATAGCATCAGGCGCATATTCATCAAGCGACCACTTTGGTGGCACCTCACCTTTCAAGGTACAAGTTAATTTTGATATTCCTATATTTGAAGGACAGATAGATGCAGAATCCCTAGAAAAATGGTTAACTCTGCTAGAAGGTTATTTCTGTGTTCACAATTTTTCCAACAAAGAAAATATCACCTTCACGCTCCTAAAACCTCTCCCTCATGTCAAGCATTGGTGGGAAACTTACTGGGAGAAAATTTCCACAAAGGATTCTGGAATATATGGGGTTGATCCCACTTGGGATTGTTTTGTGGATGCGGTAAAAGAACAGTATTACCCTGTTGGCAACTATGAGGACCAGTACATGAGATGGACCACACTGCGGCAAGAGAGGGGCCAAGAAGTTATAGAGTTCACCAATACCTTCCATACATTGTACACCAATCTAGGTATCAAAGAGTCAGAGTGACATTTGGTTCTGAAATACCGTGAGGCTCTACATAGATACATTCAGATTGAAATTGATTTCTTGGACATCTTATCACTCAGTGTTGCTTATCGATATGCTGTTAAAATTGAGAAAAAATTTAAGCACTAGAATAAACGAGAGTTCAGGTCTGCAAATCTGCAACAACCAAAGTATGACAAAGATGGCCCTAATAAATAGTCTCCTGAAAACCAGTCCAAGACATAGGAAAAGAAGGGTCACGGGAAGACAAAGAAGGACACCAAAAAATGGTGTGATTTCCACAAAATCCCTTGGCGCAACATTGATGAATGCTGCTCAAAACAATCATTGGTAGACGAGATCAAAGACAAGGATCCGAACCCTGATTCAGAATCTTATTCGGAAAAGACTGGTAAAGGAAAGATCATTGACGCATACCCCACTGCTATTGTCGCGACCATAACAATTCAACCTGAAGAACCAACAGATCCTGAAGAGGGGGAGCACCTTTTTCATTCACATATGTGGGTTAAAGGGACCCCGCTACATTTTATTGTTTATAGCGGAAGCCAAAAAAACCTCATCTCAGCAGAGGTAATCAAACAGTTGGGATTGTTGACAACACCACACCCGTAGCTATACAACATTGTGTGGCTTCGCCAAGGATGAGATCTTTCTGTCAGCCAGCAGTTTCGATTGTCGTATGGTATCCATCCCTTCAAGGAAGAGGTATTATGTGATGTTACCCCATTGTATTTCTATGATGTTCTCTTGGGAGAACCATATATGTCGAAGCGCCATGTTGTTTATGAGTCTCGACCTCATAGTGTCATTATTACTTTGGGGGGTCATATCTATAGAATACCAGAGGTATTTCCAACTACTGTTCCACCAAAAAAGTGTCGCAAGGTAGTATCACATACTACAAAATTCATCTTCTTCACAATCTGTTCAAAATGGGAAAAGAAGGACATTGGAACCACTACAACCTCGCCCCAAGCACCTTCTATCCAACAAAAGAAGGTCGACAAGGTTCCAACAAAGTGAAAATTTTCCTTCTGCACACTATCCTCTCATGTAGCCCGACTTTTTGAACATCCTCAGCCTCAATAGGTTCATGACAGACTTCCACAAACTGAGCAGCACAATGTCTCCATTAAGGCAAGCAACTCACCAAGATGTTGATTCAACAAACTCTTTTTCCAGGGAAATCAGTGCAATGGAGACCATTGCTTCCTAAGGAGTGAGTATTGATCCAAGAGGATATCGACAACCACCCACCTTTTCTGTCTGGCTCAAAACAATTTTCTGGCAATTTTGGGAATTTACTATTTTTAGCAGTTTTTAACTTCCGGTGCCATTTTGAGGGCCCAAATGAAGGTGTTTTGATATAAACATTCTCAACGATAGTTAAATGCATGATTAAATCCCCAGAATTAATCTCCTTTAATATACCTTTCCAACGAGCTATCACACGCCTAAAACGAAGATCGTATGAAAAAGTTACTACCCTGGGAAGTGGATGTACTCACTTACCCAAACGGGGCCCACATGACTTTTGGCGCTTCATATCCTAGGGTTAGGTTTTTAGATGTCTAGGGTTTTTGACATTCCTACTTATTTTGAAAAGGCCTTCAGATCCTCATTGTAATCATCTTCTTGCGAATGCAAGTAGCCATCACATCTCTTCGTAGAGATAAGTTGTCACCATTCTAGCGAGTCTTTCACTCTGTCTTTTTATAGTCTATGTACAATTGTTTCATTAATAGAAATTGTGTATTACTGCATATCTGTGTTTATGGTTGCATATCTGATACATTTCTATTATATTATTAAATATGTGCAATATATCTATGCATTTCTTTATTATATCTCCGATCTCATTTCGTGATGAAAATAATCCGGATCAGTGGTATTGGAGCAGGCTGTTCTTGATCATTTTTTTTCAGTTCATGTTCCCGACGAGGTATGAGTATATTAAGTTGGGTATAGAGCTTGTCTCTCTTGAATAAAATCGCTCTCGCACACCTAAGAAACCCTCAATGGTGGAAGAAAAGAAAAATGACGCAACATACGATCCTATCAATCTTTTGCTTCAGCAAGTTCTCACGCGACAGAGGGACGAAATGATGGAGAATTTTTCCCACATCATTCAACACCAGCCGATAGCATCAGGCACATATTCATCAAGAGGCCACTTTGGAGGCACCTTTCCTTTCAAGTTACAAGTTAATTTTGGTATTTCTATATTTGAAGGACAGATAGATGCAGAATCCCTAGAAAAATGGTTAACTTTGCTAGAAGGTTATTTCTGTGTTCACAATTTTTCCGACAAAGAAAATATCACCTTCACACTCCTTAAATCTCTCTCTCATGTCAAAAATTGGTGGGAAAGTTATGGGGAGTAAAGTTCCACAGAGGAATCTAGAATATATGGGGTCGATCCCACTTGGGATTGTTTTGTGGATGCTGTAAAAGAACAATATTACCCTGTTGGCAACTATGAGGACTAGTACATGAGATGGACAACACTGCAGCAAGAGAGGGGCCAAGCAGTTCTGGATTTAACCAATACCTTTCATACCTTGTGCACCAAGATGGGTATCAAATACTCCGAGTGAAATTTGGTTCTGAAATATTGTGGGGCTCTACACAGATACATTCAGATTGAAATGCATTTTTTGGAGATCTCATCACTCGGTGCTGCTTATCGATATGTAGTTAAAATTGAGAAAAAATTTACGCACCAGAATAAACGGGAGTTCAGGTCTACAAATATGCAACAACCAAAGTATGACAAAGACGGACCTAACAAATAGTCTCCCGAAAACCAGTCCAAGACACAGGAAAAAAGGGGTCACGGGAAGATAAAGAAGGACACCGGAAAATGGTGTGATTTCCACAAACGCCCTTGGCAAAACACTGATCAATGTCGCTAGAAATAGTCATTGGTGGCCGAGATCAAAGGCAAGGAGCTGAACCTTGATTTAGAATAGGATTTTAAAAATACTGGTAAAGGAGAGATCATTGACGTAGACCCCATTGCTATTGTCATGACCGCAACAATTCAACCTGAAGAACCAACATATCCTGAAGATGGGGAGCTCCTTTTTCATTCACAGATGTGGGTGAAGGGGACCCCACTACATTTTATTGTTGATAGCGGAATCCATAAGAACCTCATCTCAACAGAGATCATCAAACAATTGGGATTGTCAACAACACCACACCCGCAGCCATACAACATCGGATGGCTTCGCCAAGGATGAGATCTTTGTGTCAGCCAACATTGTCGATTGTGATATGGTATCCAAACCTTCAAGGATGAGGTATTATGTGATGTTTCCCCATTGGATGTCTGTGATGTTCTCTTGGGCCAACCATATATGTGGAAGCGCTATGTTGTTTATGAGTCTCAACCCCGCAGTGTCATTGTTACTTTGGGGGGTTATTTCTATAGAATACCAGAGGTAGTTCTAACTACTGTTCCACCAAAAAAGTTCCGCAAGGTAGTATCTCATACTTTAAAATTCAGCTTCTTCACAATATGTTCAAAAAGAAAACATAAGGACATTGGAACCACTACAACCTCACCCCAAGAACCTTCTATCCAATAGAAGCAGGTCGACAAGGTTGCAACAAAGCACAAAGATTCCTTCTACACACCATCCTCTCATATAGCCTGACTTCTTGAATAGCCCCAGCCTGAACAGGTTCGTGACAGACTTGCACAAACTGAGCAGCACGACCTCTCCAGCAAGGCGAACAGCTCACCAAGATGCCGATTCAACAAACGCTTTTCCCTCTCCCCCGGTAACTCAATTCAATGGAGACCATTTATTCCTAAGGAGGGAGTATTGATCCAGGTGGATATTGGTGGCCACCCACCTTTTCTAGCTGGCTCAAAATAGTTTTTTGACAATTTTGGCAATTTATTATTTTTAGCAGTTTTTAACTTCTGGGGCCATTTTGAGGGCCCAAATGAAAGTTTTTCATGATCGAGGTTCTCAATGATTGAGCCCCAAAAATGAATCTCCTTGACGATACCTTTCGAACGAGCTATCACATGCCTAAAAGGAAGATCGTATGCAAAAGTTACGACCCCGAGAAGTTGATGTACCCACTTAGCCAAACGGGGCCCACATGACTTTTGGCGCTTCATCTCGTAGGGTTAGGTTTTTGGATGTATAGGGTTTTTGGCATTCATTCTTATTTTAAAAAGGCCTTCAGAGACTCATTGTAATCATCTTCTTGTGAATTCGAGTAGCCATCACATCTCTTCTCAAAGATAAGCTGCCACCATTCTAGCGAGTCTTTCACTCTATATTTTTACAGTCTCTGTACATTTCTTTCATTAATAGAAATTGTGTATTACTGTATATCTATGTTTGTGGTTGCATCTCTGATACTTTTTTGTTATATTATTTAATATCTGCGATATCTCTGTGCATTTCTTTATTATATCTCCAATCTCATTTTGTGTCGAAAATAATCTATATCAGTGGTATCGGAGAAGGCTATTCTTGATCTTTTTTTTTAGTGCATGTCCCCAATGAGGTTCGAGTATAGCGAGTTAGGTCTTGATATTGTCTCTCTTCAAATACAATCTCTCTCGCACACCCATGAAACCCTCAATGGAAGAAGAAAAGAAAAATGAGGGAGCAGACGATCCTATGAAGTTGTTGCTTGAGAAATCTCTCACGCGACAGAGGGACGAAATGATGGAAAATTTTGCCCACATCCTTCAACACCTGTCAATAGAATCAACTGCATCTTCATCAAGCGACCACTTTGGAGGCACCTTACCTTTCAAGGTACAAGTTAATTTTGATATTCCTCTATTTGAAGGACAGATAGATGCAGAATCCCTAGAAAAAAGGTTAACTCTGCTAGAATGTTATTTCTGTGTTCACAATTTTTCCGACAAAGAAAATATCACCTTCGCACTCTTTAAAGCTCTCCCTCATGTCAAACATTGGTGGGAAACTTACCACGAGAAAATTTCCACAAAGGAGTCTAGAATATATGGGGCCGATCCCACTTGGGATTGTTTTGTGGATGAGGTAAAAGAACAATATTACCCTGTTGGCAACTATGAGGACCAGTACATGAGATGGACCACACTGCGGCAAGAGAGGGGCAAAGTAGTTCCGGAGTTCACCAATACATTCCATACCTTGTGCACCGAGATGGGTATCAAAGACTCTGAGCGACATTTGGTTCTGAAATACAGTGGGCTCTACACAGATACATGCAGACTAAAATGGATTTTCTGGACATCTCATCACTCGGTGTTAATTATCGATATGCTATTAAAACTGAGAAAAAATTTAAGCACCAAAACAAACGGGATTTCAGGTCTGCAAATCCGCAACAACCAAAGTATGACAAAGACGATCCTAACAAACAGTCTCCCGAAAACTAGTCCAAGACATAGGAAAAGAAGCATCACGGGAAGACAAAGAAGGACACCAGAAAATGGTGCGATTTCCACAAAAGACCTTGGCACAACACTGATGAATGTTTCTCAAATTATTCATTGGTGGCCGATATCAAATACAAGGAGCCAAACCCTGATTCAAAATCTGATTTTGAAATAACTTGTAAAGGAAAGATCATTGACGTAGACCCCATTAATATTGTTGTGACCACAAAAATCCAACCTGAAGAACCAACAAATCCTGAAGAGGAAGAGCGCATTTTTCATTCATAGATGTGGGTGAAGGGGACCCCGCTACATTTTATTGTTGATAGTAGATGCCAGAAGAACCTCATCTCAGCAGAGGTCGTCAAACAGTTGGGACTGTCGACAACACCACACCCACATCCATACAACATCGGGTGGCTTCGCCAAGGACAAGATCTTTGTGTCAGTCGATAGTGTCGATTACCATATGGTATCTAGCCATTCAAGGATGAGGTATTATGCGATATTTCCCCATTGGATTTCTTTGATGTTCTCTTGGGCCAACCATATATGTGGAAGCACCATGTTGTTTATGGGTCTCGACCCCGCAGTGTCATTGTTACTTTGGGGGGTCATATCTATACAATACCAAATATAGTTCCAACTACTATTCCACCAAAAAAGTGCTGCAAGATAGTATCTCATACTGCAAAATTTATATTCTTCACAATCTATTCAAAAGGGGAACAAAAGGACATTGGAACCACTACAACCTCGCCCCAAGCACCTTCTATCCAACAAAAGTAGGTCGAAAATGTTGTAGCAAAGCTCAAAGATTATTTGTACACACCATCCTCTCATGTAGCCTAACTTGTTGAACAACCTCTGACTCAATGGGTTCGTGACAAACTTCCACAAACTGAGCAGCGTGACGTCTCCAGCAAGGCAAGCGGTTCACCAAGATGCAGATTCAGTAAACGCTTTTCCCTCTCCCATGAGAACTCAATGCAATGGAAACCATTGCATTCTAAGGAGGGAGTATTGATCTATTTGGATATCGGTGGCCACCCAAAATTTTTGGCAGGCTCAAAATAGTTTACTGGCAATTTTGGCAATTGATTATTGTTAGCAGTTTTTAACTTCTGGGGCCATTTTGAGGGCCCAAATGAAGGTTTTTCGAGATCGAGGTTCTCAATGATATATTAAGGAATTATTGATCCCCCAAAATGAATCTCCTCGATGATATCTTTCCAACGAGCTATCACACGCCTAAAACAAAGATCGTATGCAAAAGTTATGAACTTAGGAAGTTGATGTACTCACTTACCCAAACGGGGCCCACATGACTTTTGGCGGTTCATCTCCTAGGGTTAGGTTTTGGATGTCTAGGGTTTTTGGAATTCCTACTTACTATAAAAAGGCCTTCATATCCTCATTTTAATCATCTTCTTGCGAATGCGAGTAGCTGTCACATCTTTTTTCAGAGATAAGCTGCCACCATTCTAACGAGTGTTTCACTCTGTATTTTTACTGTGTCTGTACATTTCTTTCATTAATAGAAATTGTGTATTACTATATATCTATGTTTATGGTTGCATATATGATACATTTATGTTATATTATTGAATATCTGTGATATCTCTGTGCATTTCTTTATTATATCTCCGATCTAATTTCGTGTCGAAAATAATCCAAATCAGTGGTATCGGAGCAGGTTGTTCTTGATCATTTTGTTTAAGTGCATGTCTGCGACGAGGTTTGAGTATAACAACTTGAGTCTCAAGATTTTCTCTTTTGAAGAAAATCACTCTCACACACCCAAGAAACCCTCAATGATAGAAGAAAATAAAAACGATGGAGTAGACGAACCTATAAATCTGTTGCTTGAGCAAGCTCTCACGCGACAGAGGGACGAAATGATGGAGAATTTTTCACACATACTTCAATGCCTACCAATAGAATCAGGCGCATCTGCGTCAAGAGACCACTTTGGAGGCACCTTGCATTTCGAGGTACGAGTTAATTTTGATATTCTTGTATTTGAAGGACAGATAGATGCAGAAGCCCTAGAAAAATGGTTAACTCTGCTAGAAGGTTATTTCTTTGTTCACAATTTTTTCGACGAAGAAAGGACCACCTTCGCACTCCTTAAAGATATCCCTCATGTCAAACATTGGTTGGAGAATTACTAGGAGAAAAGTTCCACAAAGGAGTCTGGAATATATGGGGCCGATCCCAATTGGGATTTTTTTGTGGATGCGGTAAAAGAACAGTATTACCCTGTTGGAAACTATGAGGACGAGTACATGAGATGGACCACACTGTGGAAAGAGAGGGGCCAAGCAGTTCCGGAGTTCACCGGTATCCTCCATACCTTGTGCACCAAGTTGGGTATCAAAGACTCTGAGCGACATTTGGTTCTGAAATACCGTGGGGCTCTACACAGATACATCCAGACTACAATGGATTTTTTGGACATCTCATCATTAGTGCTGCTTATTAGTATGCTGTTAAAATTGAGTATAAATTTAAGCACCAGAGAAAATGGGAGTTCGGGTCTGCAAATTTGCAACAACCAAAGTATGACAAAGATGACCCTAACAAACAGTCTCCCAAAAACCATTCCAAGACACAGGAAAAGAGGGGTCACAGGAAGACAAAGAACGACACCAGAAAATGGTGCGATTTCCACAAAAGCCCTTGGTACAACAATGATGAATGTCGCTCAAAACAGACATTGGTGGCCAAGATAAAATACAAGGAGCCGAACCCTGATTCATAAATTGACTCTGAAAATATTGGTAAAGGACAGATCATTGACGCAGACCCCACTGCTATTGTCACGACCACAACAATTCAACCTGAAGAACCAACAGATCTTGAAGAGGGTGAGAACCTTTTTCATTCACAGATGTGGGTGAAGGGGAACCCACTATATCTTATTGTTGAGAGTGGAAGCCAGAAGAACCTCATCTCAGCAAAGGTTGTCAAACAATTTGGATTTTTGACAACACCACACCGACAACCATACAACATCGGGTGGCTTTGCCAAGGATGAGATCTTTGTGTCAGCTAGCAGTGTCGATTTTGATACAATATCCATCCCTTTAAGGATGAGTTATTATGTGATGTTTCCCCACTGGATGTTTTTGATGTTCTCTTGGGCCAACCATATATGTGGAAGTGCCATGTTGTTTATGAGTCTCCACCCTACAGTGTCATTGTTACTTTGGGGGATCATCTCTATAAAATACCAGAGGTAGTTCTGACTACTGTTCCACCAAAAAAGTGTCGCAAGGTAGTATCTAATACTACAAAATTCATATTCTTCACAATCTATTCAAAAGGGGAACATAAGGACATTGGAACCACTACAACCTCGCCCCAGGCACCTTCTATCCAACAGAAGCAGGTCGACAAGTTTGCAGCAAAGTGCAAATATTCCTTCTGCACACCATCCTCTCATGTATCTCGACTTGTTAAACAGCCTCGGCCTCAACAAGTTCATGAAAGACTTCCACAAAATGAGCAACACGACGTCTCCAACAAGGAAAGCAACTCACCAAGATGCAGATTCAACAAACGCTTTTCCCTCTCCCCCGGGAACTCAATGCAATGGAGAACATTGTTTCCTAAGGAGGGAGTATTGATCCAGGTGGAAATCGGTGGCCACCCACCTTTTCTGGATGGCTCAAAATAGTTTGTTGGCAATTTTGGCAATTTACTATTTTTAGCAGTTTTTAACTTCCGGGGCCATTTTGAGGGCCCAAATGAAGGTTTTTTGAAATCAAGGTTCTCAATGATATCTGAAGGTACGATTGAGCCCCCAAAATGAATCTTATTGATGATACCTTTCCAACGAGCTATCACACACCTAAAATAAGATCGTATGCAAACGTTATGACCCCGGGAAGTTGATGTATGCACTTACCTAAACGAGGCCCACATGACTTTTGGCGCTTCATCTCCTAGGGTTAGGCTTTTGGATGTCTAGGGTTTTTTTCATTCCAACTTATTGTAAAATGGTCTTCAAAGCCTCATTGTAATCTTCTTCTTGTGAATGCGAGTAGTCGTCACATTTCTTCTTAGAGATAAGATGTCACCATTCTAGCGAGTCTTTCACTCTGTATTTTTACAGTCTTTGTACATTTATTTCATTAATAGAAATTGTTTATTACTGTATATCTGTGTTTATGGTTTCATCTCTGATACATTTCTGTTATATTATTGAATATCTGCGATATCTTTGTCCATTTCTTTATTATATCTCCGATCTCATTTCATGACGAAAATAATCCTGATCAAGAACCCATCATTACTGTAAACAAAATCATAAAAACAACTCTTAAATGTTTACTTTTTAAATGTTATCATCACACAAAGCACAATGTAATACATAATGCCATGAAAATATCACAATATACTTTAAAAATTCAATGCCACTTTTTAAATAGTTTCCTAAAAGTATTGTTATATTGACCATATTCAAAACATATGAGGTAAGAAATTTTATTATATTATCCATATTAAAAAAACATATCATTCATAAAACATAACAAAAGATTCATAACTTCATGTAAGATCATATGTAAGTTCAATGCTCTACCATACAAACATCATATGGATAAAAAATTCTTAAAATGTTCCATACATTTATTCATATTGACTCATGGTTTCTGAGATACCATCAAAGTCTACATTGTCTTCAGATGAATGTCTTGATGAAGATGTAGATGATCCATAATCTTCTCTATTGTCAATGAATGCATCATCTGAGTCTACATGCATGCCCAATATTTCATATGTCAAATGCCTTTTAGATCTATGACTAGGTTCAACATACTCCCATCTTTCATTTATTTCTTGTGGCAACAACCTCTTTATAATCTCTGTTGTCTTGGAGCAAAGAATTCCTCTCTTTGTCAAATTGAAGTCATAAACAAGTATGTCAACATCGTCTAATTTTAAGAGGTCAGTGAGACGAGGAGTTGTATTTTGACCCTTTCTTTTTCTCTTTCTATTGACATGTTTCTCAACCACCATATCTGGCTTGTACACACCATTGAATGGGTGTGTACTTGTTGCATACCAATGCACTTCAATTGCAACAACATCAACATTTTATTTCTCTATATTTATAACCTTTCCTATCCAGAATGGATAACCATGTGGATCCCCAGTCGCTAAAATTGCAATCATG
The DNA here is from genome assembly GCA_000966675.3 of Picea glauca. Lineage (NCBI taxonomy): Eukaryota > Viridiplantae > Streptophyta > Pinopsida > Pinales > Pinaceae > Picea > Picea glauca. The sequence goes on from JZKD02S0134638.1 coordinate 768,374, forward strand.
TTACCCTCCTTAATATCTTGTATTGAACCCCTGCAAAGGTCTTCCATGGCTTCATGTTGTGCATGTGACCATCATGAACCAATATACATTTATTTTTCCTCTTCTTGTGTAATCTCAATAGCACCTTGAGATTCTTGAACTTCAACAATGTTTGTTTCTTCAAATTCGTTTGGCATATTTTGTGGCTAATTAAATGGAGTCAAGATTGTATCTTCATTTGTTGAGCTTGAAATGATGTCACTTTGACTATTGAAAAAAGACTCCCACCAAACAGAATCAACAACATCAAAGTACTCATATGTATCCTTAATGGACTTTTTAATTTCTTTCACGCATTCCAAATAATCTACATCTCTATTATGCCTTCATGCATTATGGATTTCAGCAACTGATTGTAAAAATAATAATTTTGATGCAAAGATTGGACAATTTGGAATGAACTTCAAAAATGATAAACCTGATGAAGGCCCCCATTATGTAGTAGTTGAATACTTCTTTCCCCATATAAGTGTTTTCCCATCAATTTTTTTGAAACAAAATTGATGTTGGAAGCTAATAACATTAATTTTATCAATACATTTTTCTTCATGATGTGATCCATGAATAAATCTCCGCATGTCAACAGTTTATTCTAATATATGAAAAACAGGCTCTGGAATGTATTCTTTCTTGATACATTCAATCAATGATGGTAGACTTCCAACATTTTTCCTCCTCAATGTTACGGAAAAATGACTGAACATTTGATCAATGTGATCATGAGTCTATCCAACAAGAAGGAAACCAACTTTCACCTTTTGAAAGATTCCCATTTCAACAAGCATTCTTAGATATCCAAACACAATTTGATTTTAAGTTTCACAACTAGTGTTGTCCAACTGTAGATAAAGAACTTGAGGAAGATTTACAGAACAGTGAGTGAGCACATGATGAATTATGGTGATGGTCAGATTTGCATCATTGTGAATATTTGGAGCTGTGAAGTAAACTCTTGGACACATTTTTCCATTGAAAACCATACAACCAACCAAGTGAAACTGAATGAAATTCTCTTCCTGTAACTTTTTGGGTGTACGAAAAAAATGTGGTAGAAGTGTTTTCTTTGGTCCATGCCATCAATCATCATACCTAAATATGTTTTTGGAGCATCATAACAGTTATTTCGATCTTTTTACATCTTTTGTCTTTCACTTGATTGCTGATTTCGATGTTCTTGAAGTGTTTTGATTATGGAATCTGCACATGACACGAAATGGAAATACTGATTGTATGTTTTCATAGTTGATAACTATTCAATTTAAAAAAAAAATAGTAAATGCATACCTCTTTCGGCCCCTTCATATTTATCTCTTTTTTATTTAAGAGTAACACATATACTACAAATCCCCATCCATGACTTCTTAGGAATACATACATTGTTGACTTGTTTCTTCCATATTCTTGTAAAATATGCATATGTAATAAAATTATCCTTTCCTTCAATATCTTTAGCATATCCTTTGTACAAGTTGTAGATTTCCCTCCTTGAAAAATTATATGGAATATGTATCGTGTCTCTATCTGGCATACACTCTCCATGTTTGGAAAAGAAATCACACATCCAAGGCAATGCAGTGTTTGTGAATGGCCCACTCTCTCATCCATGATGTACCTTTGAATAAAATGATGGATCTTTTTCCAACCTTGTTTGCATTCTTGACAGATGAATATTACCAATTGAGTGAATTGTTTTGAAAGAATTTCTACAAAGTAAAATATTCCCAATGCGATAATCATATACTGTATTGGTGGATATCATGCACCCCGTCAAATATGAATTTTGCATGCTCTTATTCATTGCAAAATATGTCTTCCTTTTATTCAAGGCATACATGTAGTCCATGCTTTTCAAACAATTCTTTTGACAACATTCACTTCAAATCATTTCTTTTATGGAAATTGATTTAGTGAGAAAATCTTTCCTAGACCTTGTATAACTAGAATGCTTTGGATCGATATAAAAAGGTATAATCTTGGTCCTAGACACAATTTTTATTTGCAATGTATCCATTATTTCATCATCCTCACTAGAAGGTTTTTCCTTGTCACCACAAGGAGTATCAACCAAAACATTGTCAGGAGACTGAACTAGACAATCTAGATCACCTTCATTTGTTGCAGCTGAATGTTTGAGAACATCATCATCAACATAATCATTTGGAGAAAAATAATCATCAACATAATCATTTGGAGAAAAATAATCATCAACATTATGTCCACTATTGACATAATCATCTTCATTGCTTTCAAAATCCTCACTTGAGTGAAAATTTCCACCATCTTGCTTAGTTCCTTGAAAACCTTCATTAGTATCTTTAAAATCCTCACTTGGAGGAAAATTAACATCAACATTGTTTCTTTTTAATTTATCACTCAGGAAAGAGTGACCACCAATGGATTAATCATCTTCGCTACTTTGAAACTTTCCACTTGAAATATATTTTTCATCATCCTCATCCTCATCCTCATTACTAGATTCAAAATCTTCACTTGGAGGAAAATATTCATTATCCTCATCGGTACCCTCAAAATCCTCACTTTGAGGGAAATCATCAGCACCAACATTGTTTCTTTTAAATTCCTCATTCGAGAAAGATTCTCCATCATTGCCATAATCATCATCATTGCTTTTAAAGTCCCCACTTAGGGGGAATTATTCTCCATCTGCATTCGTGCCTTGGAAATCCTCAATTGGAGGAAATTCTTCATCAGTACCTTCAAAATCCTCACTAGGAGGAAAATCATAATCACCAACATTATTGTCTTTAAATTGTCCACTCAGGGAATTTGGTCCTCCATTGTCATCATCATCTTCACTACTTTTAAAATTTCCACTTGAGGGAATTTCTCCATCATTTTCATTGGTGCCTTGGAAATCTTCATCGGTACGTTCAAACTCTTCACTTGGAGGAAAATTCCCATCCCAATCATTTAAACGTTGATCATAGTCTACACTTTGACCTACATTTTGATTATTTTCATTACTATTAAACTGCTAACTAGATTTATCACCATCATATTCCTCTTCTTCATCATTGGTTCCTTCAAAGTCCTCTGATTTAGGAATTTCATGAGGAACATGTTGAATAAAATTGCTTGCACCATGATCAAAATTATGACTAGCTGAAAAATACGATGCCTCATTTGCATTACAAACATTCCTATGGCATTTCCTAGTCGCAATAGAAGAGGTATGCGAAGAATTTGTTGATGTCTCAGAAATACAATTTTCTTTATTTGATGAAGCGATCCATTCTCTCTCTCAACATAGAATGATAGAAATTCCCACTATCCCTA
>JZKD02S0134638.1:776054-798853 GCA_000966675.3 Picea glauca
AACATAATAGTTAACATAAAACAAACGTAAAAAGAAAACATATATTAAAAAAAAAATATTAAAAACAAACACTAAAACTAAACTATCCTAAAGTTCTACCCACCCTCTAAATCCATGCACCCGCATACCTCACTCCCATACAGTCATCACATTACACTTTCAAATCGACGGCTTTAAAAAATTCTGGACCCCCCCTCCCTATCTGAAAATTAACGAGAGGGGGGGTTCCGGAATGGTAGTTTTTCAATAACACTCCCCCTCCACAGGGAAGCATCCCATTCAAGCGGACCCCCCCCCAAAAAAACCACTTACCACCTCAGGGGGGTCCCGAATACCGCTTTTCCGAAATTAAAACCACTTTTCCCATTTTTCACAATTTTTTGCCTGTTCAGCATGTGTTCGTCCGAGGTAGTTTCTGGGAAAACGAAGATGGATTTTACAAATCCGAGAGAGGTTTTGTCTCAAAACGGGCTGAAGAACACAAACCTCTCTCAGTTTTTTCAACGGAGCTACAATAAAGGATAATCAAAGCCATCTTCGAGGCCCTTTTTTCCAGATTTCCACTTTTCTGTTATAGTCCCGATCTTGCAGGAGCCGTTACGGCTAGCTGGAGATGAATTTGGCGAAACCGAAGGAGTTTTTTGTCCAGGACATTCCCATATACAATAAATTCCTTCATTTTTTTCCGAGGTTTCATCCTTGAAGAGAAAACCATGTATGTTCGGACCCCTTTTTCGCAGAAAACCGGTCCGTCTTTTATGGCAGACAAGACCCAAATTCCACCAGAATGAATGAAGCGGATCCATGATTTGAGGCAGAAGTTGAGGAATATCAGGGAGAAGATGGAAGCTTGACCAGGGGGAATTTAAATTCTCTAGACAAATGGCAAAGTCTTCTTGCATTTCAGGCAGAGGTTTAAACACAATTTCCCCTAGCTTGCAGCAAATCTCCAACAACCTCAAGCATTCGACTGACTTTGCATTTATATTTTGATGCTGTTAGAGTGAATTCACCAACAAAACTTAACAAACCTCCAGTGTTCCAGATGTCAAGCAAGAGTTACCAAATCGACTTTTCTTAGACTTGTTGTTTTATTTGTTTTAGGAGACAACCTACAGGTGTCATAGAATTGTTGTAACTGCTTTTCTATTTTTAGAAAGCAGAGTTATGAGCTCAAGTACAAGAGAAGGCTGAGTGAATTTGGTATATATACACATGTAAAAGACAAACAAAGGGTTCGACCTGTGAGATTTTTTACCCTTTTTGGCTGGACTGTGGGCTTGGCTACTCCAGGAGGTTTGTCTGTAGTTTTCTAATGACTAAACAGTAATAGAGGAAAGGATTTACAAGATTCTTGTGTAGTAGCATTGGTGGTGTTTTCCTTGTCTTTGTTCAGTTATCTTTTTTCTATTATTCCAACATTTTAATTTCTTATTATTGAAAGAGAGCAATGGAGAAGAATTTATGCATGCATACTCTTTGTCTAGTTTTTCAATAATCTTTATGTTATTCATCTGAAGATTTACAAAGGAATTCTTGACTGCTCCTCTGTTCAGTGGATCTCTCCCATTTCTTCCTCAAATCGACACCCTTCAAACTTGATTCGATCCAACAGTTGTTACTATCTTTCCCTGTGGATACATTTACCTCTAGATCTGATTTGATCATTGTCTTATAAGCAGACCCCATAGCCCAATGGTGATCTGAGAAACTCGTCAACCACATCCTCATCTAAATATTTCAAAAACCCCAACCCATGTTCTTCATAACTAGCATAATACATATTAAAACAAAGTTATATCAGACAGAGAGATCCCTCTCTGAGTCTTGGAGGGATAGATCCAAGACTCAAAGTGGTTTTGATGTTTCCTCTGTGAATGCCATCACAGCCTTGGGAAAATTACAGAGTGCTAACAGAGTGACAACTCCACTGGGGAACTTTCCCCAGTAGTACATTTCAAAACTCCAGATCTGATCACTGATGGTGGACATTGACCAGACACAAGAAGGCTGAGATCATTCACCTGGTGACTCCAATAAGCTCCAGACAGTGCCAAACTCGAAGAATCCACAGGAGGAAGAACTTGAAGCATGGCCAAGAAGCCTAGAAAGACCAGGTACTCAAGCTCAAATTTCATTCAAGACATCTTTGGTTTCATCTGCAATTACTTTCTCTCTTATCATGATCCTGGTCTAGAGTATATTGTTGAAATTTAGGATGACCATTTTCAACCAGAAGAGCCTCTAGAGATTAAACCCCAAATTGTAGATTATGTACATGCTCATACACCTGTGCACATCCCAAATGCACCTGTAGAAACCCTAGTGAGACATAAGACTCCTTCTTTATCTCCTACTCTTGCCAAAACTTTGGATGTTTGTAAGCCTCTTTCTTCATCTCATGTGCTTGCAAAAGTCCTAGACCGATACTAGCCTCTAGATTTGCCTCCCATTCTCCATGACCTCCCTGTCAATTACATCAAAAATCTACCTAGGTTTGATGGAGAAAATGGGAAGATCACTGTTGAAAAGCATATTCAAAACCTTGAGGATTTCCTTGACCTTTATGAGGTTGAATATGATGATGTCTATATCAGAATGTTTGCCCTGTCTTTGGGAGGTAAAGTTAAAGATTGGTTTAAGAACCTTCCAGCTGCAAGCATCAGAAATTTTCAGTAGTTCATGTAAGTTTTCTTAGATAGGTGGGCGATCATGAGAAATGTTTTTCTCATCTTGGAAGAGTATGACCATTTGAAAAAAAATCCAGGGTAAACAATACAACAGTTTTCAACAAGGTTCAATAAGGTATACCATGCAATGCCTATTGATATAAAGCCACCCCCAGGATCAGCCCACTTGCATTTCCCAGATGCCTTTGATCCTGAGATGGCATTCCAATTAAGAGAAAGGAACACTGCAAGCCTTGAAGAAATGCAGAGCATTGCAGTTGATGTGGAGACCAACTTGCTGATCAAAAGGTCAAAGTTAAAGGACAAAGAAAAGGAGCAGCTGAAGTCAGCAGAAGCTAAACTGCAGATTTTGGCCAGCGCCATGGAAAATTTGATGCAAAAGATTAACATAAAAGAGGAGCTTGTTGTTCAAAGACATCATGTTCCATTGATTTCAGAGAAAGACACGGTCATAGTTCCCAAACATTTTTCTGCTCATCCTGGGTACCATGGATTGAATAATGATTCGTTCATGTGTTCAATTCACAACATAGTCAAAGATGAAGCTCCATCTCAACTTGTAGAGGAACAACCGACTGACATGATATGCATGTTCAATGGCTTTTCATCCATGGATGATTTACCCAAGTGTGACCAATATGATGATGATCATGAAGTTGAAATAGAGGTTGTTTGTTCAAAGAGACCAACAACATGTCATTGGCAAGAAGGAGATCATTTACAGTTCAAATGTGACAATCAACCCATGCACAACAGTCATGACAGCGATGAGGAAGAGACAAAAATTTCAAAGAAAGGGAAAAAAAATTTCCCTTATGTTTCTCATCTTTTCAATTTCTGAATAGAAACTCTAGGTCAGTTGTAAATAATGAAGAAAAAAATTTCCTTGATCAATCAGTGGAAGATGCCTTTAAGGATGTTGAGGTTGTTCTAAATCCAGAGTTGTTTCCCTTTACCTAATTTGATTTTCAAATTTCAAATGAAAGCTTAAAGCCTGAGACAAACTGTGAGTTAATCCAAAATAACTCTGTACCATTGTGCTTTAATTCATTTCAAATTTTGAAGGAGACTCTTGGACAAGTGCTGAAGGATAAATACATAAAAGGTCAGGAAATGTCATTCGAATCAATGCAACAGTCTTGTCAATCTTTTCAGGATCCAATAGCTGATCAGTTGGATGGCCTGTGGGGTCAAAATCATTCCCCATCATCCAACTATGGGATAAAACGCTGCTATGATATGGATATGATAGGAAAATCAACTACAGGGGTGTGTTCAACAGAAGCATCATTTCAAAACCCATCAGGAAAGTTGCAACCATGTCAAGAAATGCATGAGGATGAAGATAACATAGATACAGTGCCAGAGCTGCCATCCAAGAATCAAGGAAAATGTCATTTCTACCTTGATCTTGTAGCTACCTATATGGAGAATTTTCTCACTATAGAGCCTCAATCTTTCTCTGACATTACTTTTTCTTTTCAAGATTGTCGAGGTCTCTATAGTAAATATCAATCACGCTTTTAGCAGTGTCCTTTTCACTTTGCAGTTTTGAGTCGATGGGAAAAAGGTCAAGCTACGCTTTTCACTGTGCTAACGAGAAGTCAAGTAGTCCACTGGTCTTAGAAGCTACTTGATTGGATTCATTGGCATTTTTGTATTATTTGATTTAACAAAATTATCAGTAGCATAGGGTAGGTAGGAGAATGTGAATAAGATCAACATTCTAAGCATCTGTTTTTCAACAGTGTTTAGCTTAATTTGGTTTAATTTGCAAGATCAAAACAGGTACAGGTTGCAGAATAAGATTTTTGGATCAGCACAATGGATAAAGCACTGGTTTGCATGTTCAAAGTTCAATGGTTCTTGACACCTCCTGAAAGAAGCTTCCATCCCCAGGCAGAGCCTATGTTGGGGTCCTATAATTATAGGCAACTCGATTCTTCGACTATTGATTTGGCGTTTCTCTCGTGATGACGAAGTCTGTCTCGGTTAATCCCATTTTCTTCCCTCCATTCTTTTCGCTTGATCCCCCATCACCCTGCTGCATCCTTCATCCATGTTGCGCCCTCACTCCCTTGTCCTGTTGCCCCATTGACTACCTCTCGCACGTCATCCATCCATGAATAATCAGACTTAGGATGAACAAAAATAACAATAAAGGCAGTTAGATTAACTGATAATGTTAGTATAGTTAGTATAGGTTAAATTAATTAATAAATAACTAGTTAATAATTAATTAATTATTAATCAACTTAAAAATTTAAGTTAGTAATTAGATTAGAAATTGATTAATTAATAATTTAGGTTAAGGTTTTATTAATTAATATTTAAAGCAAATTATATAAAAAACATATATAAAAAAACAAATAATCTAAAATACCAAAACAATATAAAAACATTTAAATAAAAATATAAAACAAAACATTATAAAACAATTTATAAACAAAAATATAAAATATAAAACAATACAAAACAAATAATATATAACATAATATAAAACAAATTAAAAACATAAAGAAAAAACAAAACAAAAAACATAATAGTTAACATAAAACAAACGTAAAAAGAAAACATATATTAAAAAAAATATATTAAAAACAAACACTAAAACTAAACTATCCTAAAGTTCTACCCACCCTCTAACTCCACGCACCCTCATACCTCACTCCCGTACACTCATCACATTATAATTTCAAATCGACGGCTTTAAAAAATTTCGGACCCCACCTCCCTATCCGAAAATTAATGAGAGGGGGGTCCAGAATGGTAGTTTTTCAATACCACTCCCCCTCCACGTGTCAACATCCCATTCCAGCGGAGCCCCCCCCCCAAAAAAAAATTCTTACCACCTTAGGGGGGTCCGGAATACCATTTTTCTGAAATTAAAACCATTTTTCCCATTTTTCACAATTTTTTGCCTGCTCAACATGTGTTCGTCCGAGGTAGTTTCTGGGCAAATGAAGACGTATTTTAAAAATACGAGAGAGGTTTTTTCTCAGCATGGGCTTAAGAACAAAATTATCTCTCATTTTTTGCAATTGAGCTACGAGCAGGGATAATCAAAGCCATCTTCGAGGCCCTTTTTTCCAGATTTCCACTTTTTTGTTACAGTCCCGATCTTGCAGGAGCTGTTACGGCTAGCTACAGACGAATTTGGTGAAACCGAAGGAGGTTTTTTTCCATCACATGCCCATCTACAATAAACTCCTTTTTTTTTTCGTAGGTTTCATCGTTGAAGAGAAAACCACGTCTGTGAGGACCCCTTTTTCGCAAAAACCTAGTCCGTCTTTTATGGCAGACAAGACCCAAATTCCGCTAGAATGAATGAAGCAGATCCACGATTCGAGGCAGCAGTTGAGGAAGATCAGGGAGCAGATGGAATCTCGACCAGGGGGAATTTAAATTCTCCAGACAAATGGCAAAGTCTTCCCTCATTTCAAGCAGAGGTTTAAACATAATTTCCCCTAGCTGGCAGTAAATCTCCAACAAACTCAAGCATTCGACTGACTCTGCATTTATCTTTTGATGATGTTAGAGTGAATTAACCATCAAAACTTATCAAACCTCCAGTGTTCCAGATGTCAAGCAACAGTTACTAAATCGACTTTTCTTGGACTTGTTGTTTTATTTGTTTTAGGAGACAACCTACAAGTGTCATAGAATTGTTGTAACTTCTTTTCTATTTTTAGAAAGAAGAGTTATGAGCTCAAGTCCAGGAGAAGGCTGAGTGACTTTGGTATATATACACATGTAAAAGAAAAACAGAGGGTTCGACCTGTGAGATTTTTAACTCTTTTTGGCTGGACTGTGGGCCTGGCTACTCCAGGAGGTTTGTTTGTAGTTTTTGAATGACTAAACAATAATAGAGAAAAGGATTTACAGGATTCTTTTGAAGCAGCATTGGTGGTGTTTTCCTTGTCTTTGTTCAGTTATCTTTTTTCTATTATGCCAGCATTTTCATTTCTTATTATTGAAAGAGAGCAATGGAGAAGAATTTATGCATGCATACTCTTTGTCTAGTTTTTCAATAATCTTTATGTTATTCATCTGAATCTTTACAAAGGAATTCTTGACTACTCCTTTGTTCACTGGATCTCTCCCATTTCTTCCTCAAATCGACACCCTTCAAACTTGATTCGATCCAACAGTTGTTACTATCTTGCCCTGTGGATACATTTACCTCTAGATCTGATTTGATCATTGTCTTATAAGCAGACCCCGTAGCCCAATGGTGATCTGAGAAACTCGTCAACCACATCCTCATCTAAATATTTCAAAAATCCCAACCCATGTTCTTCATAACTAGCCTAATACCTATTAAAACAAAGTTATATCAGACAAAGAGATCCCTCTCTGAGTCTTGGAGGGATAGATCCAAGACTCAAAGTGGTTTTGATGTTTCCTCTGTGAATGCCATCACAGCCTTGGGAAAATTACAGAGTGCTAACAATAGGCACAAGACAAATATTCAGAGATCCAGGAAATAATCATTTAAACATGATTTTGAGAGTATACTTCTTGCAACTTGGACAAAAGATGATTCTTTTCATTCTATTCTTGTCAATGCAAATGATGGAGAGACTCCTAATAGTATATTGGTATACAATGTTGTGGTTAGAAAGATAACATTTGAGGAAAAATATTTGAAAGGAGAGATGGTTAACATTTATCAAAAACCGCAAGCATTAATTAATTATCTTGTAGATAAATTTTCAAATGAAGGAGATTGGGTTTTGGATTCATTCTCGAGTTTAGGTAAGAATTATGAGCTAATATTTATGAAATCATACTTCAATCTTAGATTAGTTTTAATTTATCTTTTTACAGTATCTAACTTCATTATTTATTTTGTATTTTGTGATTAGGTACAACATTAGTGTGTTTCCTACAGAAAGGAAGGAATTGCATAGCCATTGAAAGTGACCCAATACAATGCAGTTTTATTCAACAAAGAATTAATGCTATTTCATCTCTTCCAGATGAAATGCAAGAAGTTAGCTTGAGGAAAGGAGATTTTAGTGAATCAAATGTGGAAAAATTGTCAAAGGAACCTCAAGTACCATTAGGAGGAATGATTGGAAATGATCACTTTGGAGAACTTGGAGATATCAACGAACAAATGGAAGAACAAAATGACACAATTGAAGCACAAAATGACACCGAAGAAGATGATGATGTGTCTGTTGATCATGATGAATTTAGGATATATGATATTGTTGATTACTTTAAATATGGCTTTGAAGACGATGCTCAATTTTGCAAATTTTTGATGAGTTATAACTGTAATGATTTGATTTTCACATTTGAAAATAAGAATAAATATGTATCTCTTTTTGTTTTCTGTTGAATCTTTTTATTGTTTCTTTTTTCGTTTTATTTTTATGTGAATCACTATACATTGGAAAATTTTATTAAATGTTTTCATTTTTTTACTTCAACTGTATAAAATTATGAAAGAAAATGATAATTTTTTATAAAATTTAGATTTTTTTTGTTCAATTATGTCCATAAAAATTCTTTATTTGACATGTTATTTTAAGGAATATGTACCAAAATGTATAGGTTTTGTAAGATATATGGCTATAAAATGTGTATTTTTTTTATAAATATTCAAAAGTAGTGTTATTTAACTACAATTTTTTTCGATTTATTGAAGTAAAGGTAAACAATGTGCTAAAAGTGATGTTTTTCAATATATTTAAAAAGTATGGAACAATAAATTAATTAAGGAGACAAAATTCTATGAAAAATCGTAACTTCGAAAAAGTAAATGGTAAAAAGAAAATTTAAGAATGAAAGAAGCATGAGAAAAAGACTAAAAAAGGAGTTGAATAAAAACAAAAAATATATATATTTAGAAAAAATTGAAAATAGATGAAAAATGAGCATTTAAAAAAATAATGTGGAAACATTGTGGATCGAAAAAAATAAAATATCGAAAAACACCTAAAAACAGAAAGGAGGTGTTACCGATAGCACCATTTTTAAAAACAAGGTAAAACATTGGACCCCCAAAAGAACGAGAACTCTGGAGAGTTCTCGTTAAGTTGGTAACTATGTTTTATATGGAAACTATGCTTTTGACATAATTTGATCCCACTGGCTATGATGTTCAATGACCAAACTTCTAAACAAATTTCCTAAACTCCTATTTACCACTTTAGTCTATCCATCTGTCTGTGGGTGATATGTGGAACTAAAATAAATTTGTGTCCCCGGCTTGTTCCATAATGTTCTCCAGAAATGACCAAAATATTTAGTGTCTCTATCTGAGACAATACTCCTTGGAAATCCATGAAGTCTCACAACTTCCTTGAAAAACAAATTTCCAACATGTGTTGCATCACTAGTCTTATGGCATGGGATAAAGTGTGCCATTTTCGAAAATCTATTCACCACAAAAAATATGGAGTCACTTCCCCTCTGGGTTCTTGGAAATCCCAACACAAAATCCATGCTTATTGCATCCCAAGGCCTATCTGGAATAGGCAGTGGATGATAAAATCCAGTGTTTTGTTTCTTCCCTTTTTCATACTACTGAATCTTACATTTGTTCACAAAACTCTTCACCTTTTCTCTCATTCTTGGCCAATATTATGATTTTTTCAACTATACAAATGTTTTTTCATGGCCAAAATGCCCTTCTAGACCTCCACTATGATTTTCCTTCAGCATATTTTATCTCATCGAGAATCTCGTTATGAACAATTGGAAACCTTTAAACATCAATCCATCTTCAATCATATACTCTTTCCACTGGCTCCTATCTCCGAGAACAAGATTTTCACATGCCTCATATGCTTCCTTAAAATGTGGGTCATCACAATACATATCGTTAAGGTGTTCAAACCCAAGGTCTTCACTTGAAATTCTTGCAGAATCAGACATCTCCTACTCAATGCATCAACAACTTTGTTAGCATTACCAGAAATATGTTTAATGACAAAAGTGAAATTTTGTATAAACTTTACCCACTTAGCTTGTCTTTGGTTTAACTTTTCCTATGTGGTTATCAATTTTAAAGCTTGGTTATCGTTGTACAAGAAAAATTCTTTTGGAACAAGCTAGTGCCTCCATTTCTTCAAGGATTGAATTATGGGATAAAACTCTTTATCATATGTGGAGTACTTTCCATTAGTCTCATTCATATTCTCACTAAAATATGCAACATGTTTATTATCCTACCTCAAAACTACTCCACTTGTATCACATCTTACTTGAAATGTCTTCCTGAAATTTGGCAAGACTAGAATTGGTTGTTTTGTTATCTTTTCCTTCAATATATTGAAACTTTTCTCAGCTTCTTTTGTCCATTTAAAATACTTGTGTCTCTTCTTCACTATATCCATCATTGGTGCATAAATTTCACTGTAATTTTTAATGAACTTCCTATAGAAACTTGCTAATCCATGGAAGATTCTCACTTAAAACATACTCCTTAGTGATGGCCATTCCTTGATTTATCAGACGTTCTCGGGATCCATCTTCAATTCATTGAAAGAGATCACAAAACCCAAGTAAATGATTTATGTCTTCATAAAATAGGACTTCTTCATATTTATCAACAACTCATCCTACTGTCGTCTACTCATCAATAATGCCAAATGTCTCAAATGCTCTTCTTCAGTTTTACTGAATACCACTATATCATCCAGATATACAATCACAAACTTACTAATGAAATCCTTCAATACTTCATTCATTAGTCCCATAAAAGTACTTGGGGCATTTGTTAAGACAAATGACATAACAAGCCATTCATACAACCCCTCAGTTGTCTTAAAGGTTGTTTTTCACTCATCACCTTCTCGTATTCTTATCTGGTGATATCCCCTTTTCAAACCTATCTTTGAAAAAAAAAATCCACTTAAGAAATCCATTAATTCATCCATTATTGGCAAAGGAAGTATGTACCTAATGGTGATATTGCTTATGGATCTTGAGTCTTACACATTCTCCATCCCCCATCCTTCTTTGGACTCAAAACATTTGGTACTGCGCATGGACTCAATATTTCTCTGACCAAACCCTTATCTAACAAATCCTGGACTTATTTCTTTAACTCCTCATTCTCTTGAGGTGTCAATATGTATGCTTCTTTGTTCAGAATACTTTCCCTTGCTATCAAATCAATATAGTGGTTGATACTTCTGATGGGTGGAAATCAGTTAGGAAACTCATCCACTACTTTGTCAGCAAAATTCTCCAACAACTCCTGAACTTATTCAGGGAAATCATCCATAGAATTACTTGTAAGGAAAACTCTAGGTTTCCTCACCACAACAAACTACATCTCCTATTCCTTCTCGAATTCACTCAGGAGTTCCATCCCACTCATGAAAAGTATGATCATGTTGGATTCTTCTTTTTATTTCTTCTCCTCTATTGGAAGAAACCTGTGTGTCCTACCATTCTTTTTCAAAGTGTAATTATTCTACCTCCCATCATGAATGTGTTCCTGTCAAACTGACATGGTCTTCCCAACAAAATATGACATATATCCATGGGAATTACATCACATAGAATCTCATCTCTATATCCACCTATTTTAAACTCAACATGACATTGTTTAGTTACCATTACTTGATGTCTTTTTTGCAACCATGAGACCTTATATGGATTTGGATGTGCATTTGTCTCCAGCTCAAATTTATCCACCATATATGTGGATACTAGATTATCAGTGCTCTCACTGTCAATTATCACCTTGCATACTTTGTATTTATTTTTTCAAGTTGTCCTGAACAAACTATTCCTCTACATGGGTTTTTCAACTTCTGGTTCTAGCTTCAAGAGAACCTTCCTCAACCTCATATATTTTCCATCCTCTGCACCTTCTTCTTCAACATTCCCTTTTTGTGAATATGAAATGTGAGCTTCACCTCCTCCTTTCTTTTTCTTGAGACATTCCCAAGACTTGTGTCCTGGTTTCCCACAGGTATAACATATTATTTCTCCTCCTTTGCTTCTTCCTCTTCCTCTGGAAAATGAATTTCTCCCACCAGGTTGTCTCCCCCTGGAGCTTCCTCGTCTTTCTAAATGACTATGGGTTTTCTTGTCCTCACCCTTGGGATTCTGTTCCTTATCATGGGAAAATCCTTTACCTATATTCGGGCTTCTACCTCTTCCTCATTGTCTTTGTTTTTTGGCCAACTTATCCTCTTCTTTTAGTGAATATTGATATGCCTCCTCTACTATCCTCACCGACATCATGCTAATTTCATCCTGGATCTCATATCTCAGGCCATTTATGTACCTGGAAAATTTCTCTTCATATCTCTCCCTCTATCCAGTCCTGATGTTTATCTTGTAAAAATCTTTTGTGTACTCTTTCAGTGTCATTCCTTTCTGTCTTAGGTTCTGCATCTTCCTGAATAAATTTATCTCATAAACCTTGGGCATGAACTTAACCTTTGTCTTGGCTACCGTTCTGTCCCAATTATTTATCTTCGGCTTACCTTTTCTTCATATATCAACCTGCATTTCATCCGACCACAATGTTGCATGTCCTTTCAATATGGTGCCCACATGTCTCACCTTCTTCTACTCATCAACATCTTGATATTCAAAATACTTTTCCATGGACCTTATCTAGTCCAACTACTCTTCAACATCTAAATTCCCTTCATACATTGGGATGTCTATTTTCTCCCTAGCTCCTAGCTTCAAAACAACTTTCCGTAGGCGCTCTTCGGCAACATCTCCACCTGCAGCTTCTTCAACCTCTATCTTTTCACTTTATTCCTGACTGACATCCCCAACATCAGGTGTTCTCCTTTGCGCTACTTCCATCGCCTCTAATCTGGCACAAAGTTATCTCATTTATCGTTCTACAACACGATTGGCTACAGGTGGCTCCAGGCATCTCCTCAATGGCATTGTGATGATTGGTTCTCGCACACATAGTACAACTTTGAGTTCTTATTTTGGATACCTACAACCAAATCAGGCTCTGATAGCACTTGATGCTGACCCCCCTACTCTCCCTCGAAGTTGTGCGACCTCTTGGTCAAAGATCTTAATATTCTCAAGCTGGATTAGCTCCCTGAGACCTTGTTGGTCTCAAACTAAATCAAACACAGGCCCTGTTATCACCCTTAGGTTTTTCATGATCATGATTTGGTCATTGTCGATTTTTTCATTGATCAACGGTTCATAGTAATTGCGGGGCACCAACGTGGTCACTCTTTATTGGAGGGTTGTATCTCCACAATCCAAAAGAGCTCGCCCAACCCAGCCTAATCGTGGTCTTTGAAACTCCAACCCGACGAGATCAACGGTGTCGATGAATAGTGGGCCGAGAACTAGAGCATCTGCTAATTTCACCTCTGTGCTCTGCAATGGTTCCCCACCATCGGTTTTCATTACATAGATCAACTACCACAAAATCCTTCGGCTCTTCGGGCTTCAAAAGTTTCAAACTTTTTGCCTTCGCTTTCTCCCGGAGCTCACAATTTTTTGACGTGTGTCCTTTAGGATCTGATGGTCACAGATCTCCTCCACTCTTGTCAAATTCCTTTAGGAGTGTTAGGCCTCTGAGCTTCCTGATCCCTCTCCATGTGTTCTACGCAATAGACGGTTGTGATCTACTTTGGCCTTCGAGACTTCGGGACTTTGTCACACTCCACAACTGAAATCTTCTAAAGTGACCTTCCCCTATGTCTCATATCTGTTGACACGTACCTCCTAGTGACCAACGGGTCAGATCTATTTCAGCCTTCATCTCTTCCGCGATTTCTCTCTCACCTTGTCCACAAAACTTCTGAATTGCTTTTTCTCTGGAGTTGTATATCTTATGCAACCTATCCCTTTAGATGATGGGAAATCCTTAACCTCTTTGGGACTTCGGTGAATCCTCGCTCCTGCATGTACACAGAGGCTTAAATCTCATGCACTTTCCCTAGATCCAACGATCTGGAATGATCTCGCTCCCTCTTGGATGGATCTTAAATGATAGCTCTTGAAACCTTCATAGCTTCACTCCCTTTGAATATTTCTCCCCTCTATCTCTCTTGATCTTTCTCTCCAGAACCCTTTGAATCCTTATAGGGTTAATTCGACACTTAGTCAATCTTTGGATCTGTGCACTCATTGCAACAGATTCTTATGCAAGACTTAGCTTCATACAGATGACTGTGAACACCTTGTAGCAGTCGCATTGCACTCCTTGGAAACAAAAGTTTCACGCTATCTCTTCTGAGCTTCTGAGTCGAATGAGACTCCGTCAACGCACTCCTTGAGGACTATATTCACACCTTGCATGAAATCAACGAAGAGAAACAATTTTGAAACTTATCCAAATACTTCACAGTATCTTATGCTCAACAACATAACTCATTCATTCATGAAAAAAAAAATAACAGGGAAACTGTAAACAATAGAAACACCATGCATTACGTCAATATCCCTCTGTTATATTCACTCAAATGTAAATGGCTACACTTCTGATAAAAACAACTTACATTCAGTAAAAAATAACTCCTCCTAATATTCAACCAACCCTATTTAGGCGCACAATGCAACTACTTATACAAGAGGTCCTCTCGGGTTCCCTCCAACTACCTATCTGATCGAAATTAATTTTTACAGCTACTTAAGTCCTATTACATAAACGTCTTTGACAGACAATTTAAGACAAAACTTCCCAATCCACGCAAACAACAAATAAACTAAAGGACGGTCTGATCTCTTCTGGTTTGACGCAATTTTTCAAACTTCAACCTTCGATCATTAAAACTTCTTTGATTCAACATTTACTTAGAAGTTCGATGAGATACACCATCTTTCAAAATTTAAAATTTTACTCAAAAGGTGTGTTAGGAGTTCTGTTGTCATGCCATGTGGCTTTGCTAACAATGCTCCTACATTAGAACATCAATGGCCTGAACCATTCACCACTAGCCAAATTACCATGGCTAATCCTTTGAGTGAATGTACCATTATCCTTAGTCAAATAAACATGACCACTCTGGGAGAATGTATGCCCGATGCATCCACCTGGAGAAACATCAGCACCTTGAGTCTTTTCCACTCCTTGTCAAATCAACATGACTAAGGAGACAGACTATACCTAGGCCATTCACCACTCAAAAAATCAACATGACTAATTCTATGACTGAATATATCATTCTCCTTGGTCAAATAAATGTGACCACTTTGGGAGAATGTCTAGTCGATGCTACACATCTGTGGATGTGTACTGGAGCTTCACAACTCCCTTATGTATCATGACTCGGATACAGTCCTACAAGAAACTTTTGAATCTACGTTGCTTCACGACTTACAATACTAGTTTCTATATATGTTTCCTCCGATGTACTGAGTTCCACTAATGTCTTCTCCCTGCTCAACGATGAGATCACAGTGATCCCATACTAAAACATCATCCAAAAGTATTTTTTTGATCCACTCCACTCCCTACTTAGTCAGAGTCTGTATAACTCTCAAGCTTCACATATCCATTTGAGGCATAGCTCAATACATATGCACTCATACCACGTAGGTATCTCAACAAATATATTTTTTTCAACCAATGTACATGTCTCTGAATCAAGGTTAAAAGTACCACATCGGAGTCCTTCTCACTACCTTCCTTCACTGAAACAAGGGAATCCTCTTCATGAGTTCTTGTATATCCTCAAGGTCTAGCCTCTTGAATGTCAGTCTTGAAGGACGTCTCTCCCATATGAATCTGAATCTGAACAGTAATCCTTTCTGAATGAAAGTCTCTAAGCAACTTAATCTCTCTTAGATCACGCCCACTTCGAGTCTTCATGCACCCTCTAAAGATTGAATCCCTCTGAGGCTATATAGTCTTCGAAGTCATCTTCTCCCTCTACATGTGTTGACCTCCTCTTCTTCTTCATTACATGGATGTGCACAACTCTATGTCTGAATAGTCTTGCTTCATGTTGATTCCTACAATCGTCATTATGGCTCCTTCTCAGAGCTATTACTTGTGACCTGCCTGGAACAAAAAAACATCGCCTAGAGGAGATCAATTTATCTTATGCACAAATATATACAGTAACCCTCCAAATAATACATTTTCAACTATGACCAACACACATCCATGATATACTCGATGTCATACGGTTATCCATGTTGATTTTCTAGTGTTAAATTAGACACGCACAATTTTCCGCAAGTGCTAATTACTTCCAATGATATACAATATTACCTTAGTAAACTCTAGAATATCACTAAGCAATTACACTTAGAAAAATTCAACTACTTAGAAACATCGCTCTCTTCCTTAGATCACTGCCCACTTGTGAGAGAGAAAAAATATGTGTGTCTATTGTTGTGTATTTCAAGTGTCTTTCTATAGTAATATTAAATTGATCGAAAGAGACAAGTCTATTTGAAAATTAAATTTAATTTTCTTTCTTATAAATAGTTGGAGAATATCTCCCGTAACTACTCAAAAATTAATTTGGTTATAATCCATCCACATAGTATTTTACATTCAATTTAATTTTCTTTCTTATAAATAGTTGGAGAATATCTCCTAACTACTCAAAAATTAATTTGGTTATAATCCATCCACATAGTATTTTACTTTGTTAAATTTGTTCCTCCATAATTCATGGCATTGTTTGCATAAATATGCACTACATTATTCATATTTAGGTAATTAGACATTTTTACTAGAAATTAAGCCCACCATAATTTATGGAATTCTTTCTAGAATATAAGTAGGAGTAAAAAATAAATATGTTGTACTCTCATTTTAGTAGGCCCTCTTGTGAGGGACACCATGTTGATTTTTTTATATGAGATATTATATGAGATTTTGTGATACATTCATTATTACAATGATAAATGTGCCAAATATATAGAGAACCTAAAAACACTTATGGACACATCCATGAAAGAATACATCTCTAATAATTAAGCTAATATTACACTTATGCCCACAAAAATTATGAAATCCTTTTTGAAGGTTTGATAATCTGCCCTTGAACCTTGAGTAATTTACGTACATAGTGTGAACTCTTAATTTATCTTCTAAATCATGTTTTGAATCGTGAACAATCAAGTTTTAGGCGAATAATTTTTTAATTTGACCCATATCTCCTTGGTGAGTTGTCCCAAAAACTGTGTACTCGACTTTAGACACTCATGGAGCAAGTATTCCTTCCATGGATAGACGGCCGTCGATTTTTTTATAGAACTCGGACATGGGGAATCAATATTCCCATCTACGGCCCTTGTGGAATGATTATTTATCACGGGTCATATGAGCCAAATTTTGAGAACTGGTTGAATATTTCGATCTAGGATGCGGTTAAGCGACAGAAACGAGGATCTTAGTCCCTTAGACAGCTTTTATACCTGGCAAAGGAATTTTTCCCAGCGACTAGAAAGCAAACCCTTTTCTAGGGTTGTGACGTGAGATCGGGGTGTGTAATGCAAGTCCGATTCTAAAGAGTTAACGTGAGATCGTGACATTTTTTTGACCGCTTATATAATTGCTCCTCCAGCGATTTCCCACTAAGAATCCTTCAAATTGGCCACTGATTCAATTGATGCAATCCCTACGGCGGGCCTCCAGCTCTTTGGCTATATTTATAACAACATTGATCATGGCTACTGATAAAAAGATCAACTTAACTATAAACGACTTATATTCTTTTATATCCGCAATAGAAAGGTGTGCCTAATCTGGAAATATTACTGACCACCGTTGTGTGAAACATAACGTCACAAATCCCACCAGCACAGCTTTGAAAGACGCGGAGAATGGAGAAAGCAAGTTGTCTGTCAAGATTAATACTTTCTTTCTCAATTTGCGCGCATAGACTTAGGAGTACACTTAAAATAGCATGATCGTGTCTCACAGTTCTGAATTACTTATATTATAGTTAGCAGCTTTTTTTTCTTCAAGTCGGAGACATATGCCCCCACTGCATACCATATTTGATTTTCCTTGGAGGCCCTTTCCTTTAGCTTTTAAAGGCAGCACACTGCAGAGTTACTGAAAGACGAGGAGAATAGAGAAAACAAATCGTCTGTCAGGATTAACACTTTCTTTCTGACTTTTGCGCGCATAAACATAGAAGTAAAATTAAAATAACATGATCGAGTCTCACTGTTATGAATTAGTTATATTATAATCAGCAGCTTTCTTTTCTTCAAGTCGCAGAGATATTCCCCACAGCATATTTGATTTTCCGTGTAGGCCCTTTCCTTTAACAAAAGCTTTCTTTTCTTCAAGTCGCAGAGATATGCCCCACAGCACATTTGATTTTCCGTGTAGGCCCTTTCCTTTAACAAATTATTGTTGTACATTGATAATTTAAAAATGTATATTCCGTGTATATCTACATCTATATATACAGGAGACGCTAGCTTATCATTAACGTATACATCCATTAGCGTGACAAAGGGATCAGCTACATTGGTACGAAATTAACAACAGTATACGAAATGGCGTTAGTGTGGCAATCCCCATTTCCATATTCGTTAGTGGAGTTTTCTCACGGCGGTTTCTTTGATTATTCTAGCTTCTCGTACTGGAATAAATCTTACTGTGTCAAACCAAGAAACGAAACTGCCCAAAGCATTGAGGAATGGATTAGATATGGAAACGAGAACGATGTGATTGTTATGACATGCTTTCCTGATAAGATTAAGAGGATCGTGTCTGGAACGACATGCCAACGTTCTTAGCCATGCTAATGATGCTGGCGACATTTCAGCGATAACATATCTAGGTTCTTACAAAAGAAATGTTGAAACGGATGCCAACTTTCAGTTGGATATGGGCACATTTTTTTGTCTCTTATTATTCCGCTTTCAGTTGACATAAAATCAACTAGAAATAGACTATGGTTAGGTATTCAGTTGACACAAAATCAACCAGAAAATCAACTAGAAATAGAATATGGTTAGGTATTCAGGACACAAAATCAACCAGAAATAGAATATTAGGTGCGGATAAAATTGCAAAATTAACTAGAAATTGAATATGATTATGTGCAGATTAAATTGCAAAATCAACTAGAAATAGAAATATAATAGGCAAAATTAACTAGAAATTGAATATGATTAGGTACAGATTAAATTGCAAAATCAACTAGAAATAGAAATATAATATGATTAGGTGTAGATTAAATTGTTCAGTTTGTGTAACTGTGGGAGAGATGCTATAAGTCTATGTAAGTCCTTAAAAGTAAAATGTTTAGGTGCAGATTAAATTGTTCAGTTTGTGTAACTGTGGGAGAGATGTTATAAGTAAATGGAGAGTTTGAGTAAATGGTTGTACGACTGTTTCATTTGTTGTAATCCTCCATTGAACAATAAAAATACGGATTATCATTACCCTTTGAATGTCACTCTCTTTACAGAATTTTACCATATAAATCATTATTGATTATCAGTGTCTTTTTTATTTATTTTTCTCCAAATACATTTATGCTTCAGTTCAACAAGAATAAATTGTGTAGATTTATAAGCACAAAGAAGTTCAGCTAATAAGTTACTTAGTTTTTTTTCTTCTGGGAAAAAATAATGCACAGTATCGCTACCCTCTACATGCTTATAAATTACAATTATTAAATCCCGGCGTTGTACTTTTACAAAATGTACAATTACAGTTTGAAAATACAAATTTAGTTTTAAAATATTTATTTTAATGAATTTAATTAAACTTTACTTTTTATATTTTCAAGTGTAAATTTATATTTAATGTTTTAATTTTTGGGTGAAATATAAATTTATGAGGATGCCAGATAACTTTTACTTATATTAATTTTTTTTTTAATTTTAAAATAGATAAAAAAAATATTTAATTTATTTTAAAATTTAAATTTTATATTAATTTTTTTTTTAAATATATTAATAATAAATTAAAAAATTAGAAAATTGGATAACACACATTTCAAGTCATCTTCTTACGTTGAATTTTTTATAATATCAATGTATGGGAAAGTTTAAGATTGATCCGCTAACTCATCAAGGCATTATGTATTGGTTGGTAAAATAGTCTTCCCTGAGATATTTAATGGTTAATAATATATAGCTTCAGTGGATCCAATGGTTAAGAACATGTGTTTCTTTTAAGAGGTTACAAGTTCAAATTAGTTCGAAAATAATATTCTTTATAATATTATTATTTTTATTTTGTTTATTATAATTTAAAAAAAAAAAATTTTGTTGCACCCGGCCTGAGCCACACCAACCCTTAACATGGTTGGATTTTTTGTCTCCGTGAACCAGTGAATTTAACAACACACTCCATCACCAACTGTCCTACACCTAGGGAACTTATTATAATTTAAAATTATCATTTTAATATTAAGAGTTAAAATTATTTATATAATAAATTTTTCTTAACTATAATTTTATAGTGATTATGGAAACCTTTTCTTAAAGTATTTTGAACACATAAACAAAACAAAATTTTAAAAAATTTCAAGTAATCATTTATCCACTTAAAGTTGATAAACCAATTTTGATCATTATCTTCTTCATTAAAAAAAAAATGAAATTTTAAATTGATTAAGAAATCATTTATCCACTTAAAGTTGATAAACCAATTCTGATCATTATCTTTTTCATAAAAAAAAAATGAAATTTTAAATTGATTAATACTTAAAATGTTATGGAAAAAAAAACTAATACAATATAAAAATACTATATATAAATATAAAAATTCTATTTTATCATATTTATAATATAAATATTAATAATTATATTTTATAATATTAATATTAATGATTAAAACTTATTAATGATTAAATCTTATAATTATGAATAATATTTTATAATATTATTCATGATTAATATTAATAACTAAATTCAATTTTTTTTACCTTAATTTAAATAACTTTAACTAATTAATTAATTACTATTTTTCTTAAATCTCATATATTAAAGTTGAACCATAAGTGTTGTCCAGCACTACCACCAACAAAGTAAAGAATATATATTTTAAAGATACCCCACCAACAATGAAGTATATATATTTATCATGATGAAAAGCTTTTATCTCTTTTCTTTTGACTTCTACTAATTAAAAATATATATAAAAAAATTATATTTGTAATTTATATTTACATTATATAAATTAATTTAAACAATTTTTTTTATAAGAAGAAATTATATTTTACTAATTATAAAATATATAAAAATTATATTTTAAATAAAAAAATCAATTAAAACAATTTTCTTATAACACAAAATTAAAATGTTTTAAACATTTCTTTTAAATATTTTTATATTTTTCAAGTTATCATATTAAACTTATAAACTTAAGTTATTTAAGATTTTATAATTTGAATTTTTAAATTAAATAAAATGTATTAAAGGAAAAGCAAATTATTTAATATTAAACTTAAGTTATTTAAGATTTTATAATTTGAATTTTTAAATTAAACAAGGTGTACTGAATCAAAGGCAAGTTATTTAAGATTTTATATTTTGAATTTTAAAATTAATATGGTGTAATAAATCAAAGGCAATAAACTTAGATCATACTTTTATAACGGACTTTTTAACTCTTACATTACTTCAATTGTATAATTTTATAGTTGTCAAGCAATAACTTGTGATTGATCAATGATGATAGGCCATAATAACATAAGGAGTAGGTGACATTTATTATATATAACTATAAAAACCTAAAAATATATTAAAAAAAACAAATTTTAAAAATCTAAAAATATATTGAAAAAAAACAAATAAAAAATAAAAAAATAAAAATACTTTATCTATAATTAAATAAATTTTCATCAAATTTATATATATGAATTTGAATTTGTGATTTTTTAAGAAAAAACACATGTTATATTAAACTCATTCACATTTTATTAAAACATTGAAAAAATATTAAAACTTTTTAATTATAAGATATTGTGATTAAAATCATTCAAAAAATTTAAAATTGCAACACATTAATCAAAATAATGTATAAAAAGTAATATGAAATAAATATCTCATATTATAAAATTTAGTAAATTTGAATAAAAAAACAAATAAAATAATAACTACAAAAAGTACTGCATGAAACACTTTTCTGGTAGGTATAAGGACTCTTTAAACTAAACAAATAGGGTTTGAGAGTAAATTTGAATAAAAAAACAAATAAAATAATAACTAAAAAAAGTATTGCATGAAAGACTTTTCTAGCCCGTATAAGGACTCGGACTCTGTAAGTAAACGAAAATGTGCTGTCGTACAAACTTGTTTTTACTCTCATTCCATCGGATCGGAAAAGAAGTCATACTGGAGGAAACTTGGGTCAGTTTGGTGCAGCCACAAAGCTACAACCTATCCCTCATGTACCTATTTATCGACCATGGTAGTACACATTACTCTTATCCAAAAGCGATAAATCTAAATTTTTAAAATCTACCTGTGCTCTGCAATAGGTACGAAATTTCAATGAAGACCGAGATTATGAGAATGGGTTATCCCTATCAACAGTTGAGCTAGGGTCCTATGGACTATACAAAAGGTTATCTGGTAACCTTATCGACTACTACTTGCGGTCAGGCATTATTGAATCTATGCAAACTGAAATGCTATAATCAGAGACGCAGGTACAGTTGAAAACACTAACCAACCTCAACAACACAGCACACCATACATGCCCAAGTAGCAATTTGCCTCCATTATCGAACAAGTCAAGATATCAAAAGCTGTAAGTGAATTTTTAATGGAAATCGGGTCTAAACATAATTAAATACCATAATTTGTCTATTTATAAGGTGTAGTTATTAAATTGGTCTCATGTGTTGTCTTTTTGTTTTTTGTTTTATGGAGGACGCCTCATGCTCTTCATATTTCAATTACCATTTATTCGTAACTTATGGATGAATAAGACATCCAAAATTAAGATCACCATCACACATATGTTATGTGACTCTAATTATATTTAAATAGTTAGATAACAAATATTTGATGTGGACGTTAACCATCATCATTATAAACATTTATGTATTTAATTTTATATTTACTATGTGTTAAAAGAGATCAAATCCCTTCAAGTGAAAACCTTTCTTCATACTTTTTCAATTTAATTTAATTTTTTATCTTAAAAAATATATAAATTCATTTTAATTACAAACTTATCCTGTAATAAGAGAAATCAAGTTCCTT
>JZKD02S0134638.1:799127-844507 GCA_000966675.3 Picea glauca
CAAAAGATTTCCTTTGTTTTTTTGGTAAGTAAGTAGATTTTTTTTTCTATTAATATATTGACAAAATTTACAACAACAATAGTTTGGCTAGAGATAAGTGAGATGTCCATCAAAAGAAAACTATTATAGAGGACACCTATCAAAATAGCATAAAAGAGAATTATTATTCTCTTGTGACGAGTCTAAGACAAGATACTAGAACTACAAATAAACACAAAAAAGACTAGTGTACCCATGTGATAAGGACTCATAACAGCTAATCACCATCATTAATCTATAACATGAACATGGGGAGCCCCCTTGGGATGAGGATCAAGAGGTTGAGTTGGTGGTTTTGGTTGTAGAGGCCAAGAGATTGAACGATTACCCTGGTACTTTGCTAATTGAAAGACAACACCATGCTTATTTACCATCCATGAGACCATTTTAATCAAAAGACTGTCCTGATGCTCCAAAGAATTTATCCTATGAATAAATTACCTATATTCATACAGCTCTACGGTATAGTGGTACTTAGTATCCATGTTCCTAGTGCACCCATACTACGGATAATGTTCCCCACCTTCCTATCTATTATCTCTTCGTAAATTCATTTTCCTGAGAAAATGAATGACAGAGGTAACCTACAGACCAACTTTAAGGTCCGACACTAGCCTTTCTGACCTACAGAGGGATCTCTCTGAGACTTAGTCTCTAAATAGATAATGGCTTTGAATTGTCAGCTAGGTTTATTTCGTTTGTGCAGTATTTATGGTTCTATTGGAAAGAAAATACAGAACCTTGGGTCGTGAAGTCAAATTCTAGAAAGCGAGAGAAATAAATGACTTGGTGACTAAAATTTGAGAGGATAAAGGCTAAGCAGGCAATGATATTTCAATTCAAATTCATTGTGTGTGGTGAGAGAAAAATACATAAAGTAACTTAGAGCACCATTGGAGATGAATTCTAAGTTACCTGGAAGAAAACACAGACGTTTAAATGGCGAAGTCTAAAGCACCGCGCGATGAATTCTAGACTTATAAAACATTCTGATTTAAACAGACTACATACATGGATATATAGAAAACAAGAAACACATTCATAAGTCAGATCACAATACATCAAACCACCACCATTAGAATCTTTTCATCAAAGTCTTAGGACCTTTGCATTCTATTTCAATCAAGTTCAAAAGTTACATTAAATAGTCACTATCTACATTACTTTGCCAACCAACCTTGCTTACATTGAAAAGATGCAATATATAGAAAAAGATGTGAAAAAGATGTACCTCCTCGGCTGCCTTGGCCCCAAACTACTACTCCTAGAAATTCAGCTCTAGTTATTTTATTCCAAATGATCCTTCGGATAGCACTTACTACGAATATAAAATTGATTGTACGCAATCAATGTAATAACCGACGTCTTTACCATG
This sequence comes from Picea glauca, assembly GCA_000966675.3. Taxonomy (NCBI): domain Eukaryota; kingdom Viridiplantae; phylum Streptophyta; class Pinopsida; order Pinales; family Pinaceae; genus Picea; species Picea glauca. Next base: position 800,542 of record JZKD02S0134638.1, read on the forward strand.
ATCGTACCATGATCGTTCCCTCACCAAAAATATTCCATCGTTAAAAAGTGATGTGTCGACACTTCTCTTTTGAAAGGTCATATGAATGATCGAGCGCTTTGTCAGACTTCTTCCACCCAGTGTAACGACTTTAATTGATATCGCGTGGTCATTGGCTTTGGTATGCATGTGGCGAGTAACTGTGGAATGTCACTCGTGTTTCCAAGATGACAATGAAGGTTAGGGGACAACACATTTCTTCAAAATTGTTGTGTGTTCAGCCTACACTTGTCCTTCGTCATAGGTGGGTTTTCAGCATCTGCACGACATATATCCACCATGTGGATACACGTAAGATTCCTTACTTCCCAGCAGGAAGAAGGACATAGGGAGAAAGGAATTTTGCGCCACGTTAAAAAATACAAAAGCAGGGTTGGATCAATTTTTTTTTGGCCTTATCTGCAGTCTTGATTTCTAAGCATTTTTTCTGAGGGACCAATTGCACCTTTTCAGATCCTTTGCATGCTTTCTCAAGACCTCGTTCCTATTTATCTTCACTTGGGCATTTCCTAGAACTGCGCTGACATTTTCCATGGCCGATCCACATTCTTTGAAATGCTCTGTGACTTTCTCCTCTGACATTCTTTGTGCCTCATGCATTTGGATGATTGTGTCTTATTCTTCTCTAAGACAATTCACATTCCCTTCTCATCTCTGTGATGTTGATGTCTCAACAATCCTTTCTACTAGCTAATTTCTCAACTCCATTTTCTAATAGTATAGCTCGACAATAGTGAGTTGTGCTTTTTTTAGATATTGCGATGACTCACAAACATCCTTGCGTTCAGTGCTTGACCTTCTCCATCTATCACATATTTCTCGGCTTTAACCCTCGATAGGTTCCAACAGAACAATGTGCATGACTAACATCTCAATAACCGATTTGGTGCATGGTTCATTTGGAGCTTGGGCCTCCGCAGGCTCCCTCTTCTTCCTTGGCCTACCTCTTTTCCAGGTTATTGGTTGTTGGGGGGACGAGACTTCCACCATCTTTCCTTTTTCTGTAGCCCCTTTTATTTCCTCCTCCCCGCTGTGAGATGCTCCTTCTTTTGTGCATAGATGGGGATGTCCTTTGGGGTCCCTGGGGATGTCAGATGGAAGCAGAAACGAATCCCAGTCCTTTCCCAATCGCCTCAATTCCTCAACTATCAACAATTTGATTAGTGAAATATGGGATAATCTCTTATTTAGCTGGTCGTCTTCGTCTTGGACATTGTCTGCCATTCCTCCTAGAATTTGGTGCAAGAAAAAAGGTAGGTTCATTGGCCTCTTTCTTGTGAAATGGATCAACAATCTGATGTGATTTGGGTGTATTCTTTCAGACCTTCTTTCACAGGTGAAATACTTCCTAATGACCTTCAAGATTTTTTGAAAAGGCTCCCGTAGATACCGACTTGGAAAACTCGTTCTAATTTTCCCGTTCAGACAGTTTGGTTTGATGAATTCTTCGTAGCATAGCACATTCAAAGGAATGGAATTATACAACCTCTCATCATGTGGAGGGATATTTGTTGTGGATGACAGAGTTTGCTCCATCACTTGGAATGTGATTCCTGCAATAACCGCGCAGAACCCGTTAAAACCGAGCGTGAACTGTTATGCCAGTTTAACATTGTATCCTTGGATTTTCTTACAATAGTGCATTCATCCGACCTGTTCTAAAGATGCTATAACATTTGGATCTTCATTTATCAACGACAAGTCTTAAGGCTCGGGACTCACAGTTCTACCACTTCACTCCCTCTTCCTTATGTTTTGGGATGTCCTCATGGTGTGATGTGTTCTTTCTCTGTGTGCATGGTAGTGAAGATGACACCCCTTTTTCACGAAAAATGGATAATGATATTTTTAGCCTAGACCCGTCAAAGGGGAAATAGCGAAACTTTGAGCGATAAGCGAGAATGAAATTAATAATTCACTATGGGGCCCCAGGTGCCATAAAGACTCTTGGTGTAGGAACGAGTCAATGTTGTGACAATGACGATGATAGGCTTGTTGCAGTATGGGAGCGCAAAAAAGAATTTGGGCATGATAAAAACTCTGAGAATGAGGGGATGACTTGGACAAGACTTATGCCCTGAAAAACTAGGTTTTGACCAACTCTGACAGGATCCAAACCATGATTTAAGACGGACAACACGCGAAAATATTGACTTACCCAGTTTGCGACATAGCTGATGGAAATTGTCTTTCCCACAATGAGAAAACTGAGGGCTTGTAGTAAAAATTACAGAAAATGCATAAACTCGGATGATAAATGAAATACATGCAACTGAATTGCATTTATAACTGAACGGGTGAGGGATAGAATCATGACAGAGGACATTGAATCCATGATGACTAGAAGTTTTCAAGAAGGCTGAATATTTGTGCAGCACACTCGCACAACGATTACACTTCAGAGTGTTTATGTACATATGATAAGAACTACAGAGTATACATAATATGAGCATAGTGATTTCTTATATTTTATGACTTCATAATGAGGTGATGATGGTTGTTATATCTATCATCATGACCCGTATTCTAACAATTTGGCTTAACCTTTGCCACGTAAAATCCCCCTTTCTGACAGGACCGAACCTTTTTGGAAAATACCTTTACAATTTACACATGTTTGATTTTGACACCTTTCCTGACTCCAAGGGCTAGACTGACCAGTTACTGACTTCGACCAATCAATTTTTCAGTACCTGACCTCACACGCTTTGAAACATGGACCATGAATCATCTAGGACAGAATGTAACTAAAAAAATGACGATGCTAACAACTGGCTCAAATGGGGATTCTATCCTCCCAATCAGGTGGCAAAGAACATTGGACTAGGTGCCTGACCATTGGGCTTTAGTTGATTTGCAGACTCTAAAACAATAGAAAAGACTCACCCTAGACCTTCTTGACATAGTTATGACCAGACTCAGCATAAAATTAGGGCCTTCTCTCTGAGCTTTAGTTTTCTATTGACATACTGACTCGAAATGCCTTTTTTGAAAACATAAAAAATATCTATTTACAATGACATGAAAACCTAAATAGACCATACTAAACTAGATAGTGTTTAAGGAACCTGCCATTTATAGCCCCCCACCAATGAGTTTTCCATTAAGATCTTATAGTAGATATGTGTTGTTCCCGTAGTACGCAAAAATTATAAATGGTCCCATCCAAAGATGATAGAATTTTCCATTCTTCCCTTTGTCTTCATTCCTTGCATCCCACTTTAGCACCAGATCATTCACCTTAGAGTGCTTGTTGAAAATATTCCTGCTTAGAGTGCTTGTCGAAAATTTTGTTCATCCTGTCTTGGTGAAGTTGTGATCGGTTGAAAACCTACTCCCTTATATGCTATGCACGAATTAACTGATTTATCCTCCTTTGAGCATCATTTGGTTCAACCTCTTTCTCTTGCAACAACTTCCTGACAGGTAATCCCAGCGAGATGGGGAAAACTACATCTGCGCCATATACAATTTCGAATGGTGACGTGGATATGGAATTTTTGGTAGTGATTCTATCAGTCCATAGTGCCTATATATGCTTCTTGTGCCAGGCCTTCTTGTTGTCCTGCAGGAGCCTTTTAATGATCCTGGTTAAGATTTTGTTGAATGATTCTAGCAATCCATTACCTTGTGGGTAATAAGTCGTAGAATGTCCTAGGGTTATATTGTAATCATTACGAAACTTCTCCATATTTTTGGACTTGAATTTTTTCGCATTATCTGTGATGATTTGATAGGGCACTCGAACCTATACAAGATATTGGCCTCCAAAAACTAGATGATAGTTTTGTTGGTAGTCTGCCTTGTAGGGACTTCTTCGATCCATTTGGTGAAGTAATATGTAGTTGTTAGTATCCATGTATTTTGCATAGAGGACGCATATGGATTTCTCCTATAAATTCCAAGCCCCATTGCATGAACGATGCTTCGACAGAGATAGGTTTCAACAGCAGGGGTTGCAGATTTCTCTTTCTGTCGAATATCTGGCACTTGTGGAAATGGGAAACTTCCTTTTATACATCTGTGAAAATACTGGGCCAATAATAGATTTCCCTCAAGATTTTATGTGCGGTGGTTTTCCAGTAGTGATGCCCCCTCCAGTCCCCTTTTTGGGACTCCTTAATAACACGTTCTATGTCTTCTTCCAGTAAGCAATTTAGCAATATCCCTCCAAGATATTTCCAATATAGAGAGTTATCTAAGATGCAAAACTTGGCATCCTTCAACTTTAAAAACATAGCCTTGGTTTTTCTTAACCCTGGAGGGGCTTGCAAATTTATCAACACATAAATAATATCTGCGTACCAAGGTGAATCGATAAATTTTCGAGATACCTGTGGGGCTTCTTCTTTTTGAGGGTTCTCTGACAGATCAACAATGAATTTTATTCCCAGGACATCACACTTTGTATGGACCATCAATTTTGTAAGCCCCTGACCCTTAATCATCTTTGTGGGACTTATTTTCAGGTCATATTCCAGCATGACTGTGATACATTTACCCCTTCTCCCCTCAGGTTCTGGTTTAGCTAGTATTTCCTTGACAAAATTCTTGGGCACGTAATAAATGATGTGGGAATGTAGTATATAATTCATGAACTCCTTTAGGGGTTTCACCAAGGCGTATGGTTTTTTTTCCATGATATCATACCTGAGTGGGGATTCTCTCAACATCCTACTAAACTAGACTATAGGATTTTTGAAATTCTACTCATCCTTCTGTAATAGTACGTCGACGATGGTGTTCTCTAAGGTGAAGGAGAATAAGATAAAATATTTTGTGAAATTTGGGTTGGCCAATACGGGATCTTTGGTCAACACCACCTTGATTTTTTCAAATTATTTCCTAGCTTCGGGGATCCATTTTATCTCATTGCCCTTTCTGAGCATACTCGTGATGTGCTTTATAATTTTAGCTATATTCGGATTGAACCTTCTCAAGAAATTCACCTTTCCTAGGAAGGACTATACCTCTTTCTTTCTCCAAGGAGTTGTAACACACTAGACCCCTAAGTGATCTTTTAATGGATGGGGTATCATAATTTCTCTTTCCTTAACTCTCTCTAGGTTCCCCTTTCTTCATATTTGAGGTTCTTCCAAACCCGTGGGCTCTTTCCTTTCCCCTTTGAAGGATTTGAGCAATAAGCACTAGCTCTTCAGGCTAGCCCCTTCCTTCATATGACCTCAGGCTATGATCACACGCATATCCAAAAGGCACTTCGCGACTTCGCATGTCAGGTATTTTCATGTGAGCCAACCCTAACTCTCTCGACTCCAGAACTCTGGACTAGAGCCTAGCAAGTGCTAGCTCCTTCCCTTATTCTCCATTGATGCGACCTCCATCTATGACTTAGAGCCCACTTTCGAGCATTTTGGGACTTCCCACTTCACAAACTTAAAATTTAGCTCACCTCCTTCTCCCTAAATTCCAAACTCCAAACTTGACTTATGTCAAATCAATGGTCCACAACCTTCCATGATCCAACGATTCATATCACATCATGACTATGTTTTTCATAGGTTTAGTCACACCAACATGCCATTCTCCCATCGTGCAAACTCTGAACTCATAGATCCAACGGTCAAGGTGGGTCCCATTAGATCCTTGGATCTACGGTCTAGATTGCATCGTGACTTTAGGTTTCAGACTTTAGAGGATTCGTCCCCTCCATGATGATTACCAACATTCATCGAAATTGTGAATATTTAAGGAGGCGAGGCCTTAATGCCTGCACTCCTTCTTCAAATCTAATGGTCATTTTAGATCTTGGATCCTCTTGAAAAAATATCGTCTGTTCATCTTCCAAATGAAAGGATATTTTCTTTCGATACTTGAATCTCAATATCGTTCCTGAGCTTCATCACTTATGAAGGACTTAAGAGCTTTGTGCTCTTTCTCCTAAACTTAACACTTAGAAGGGTCTTATTCACACCCCTTTCTCTCCTTCATCAAGTGTAGAACTTAAGAGGTTCTCGACCTCTACTTGCCTCTTACAGACTCCGTGCATACATGCTCTACCTCTCCCGATCTTAATAGACTCCTTCCTCTAGGAGACTTAGAATGACTATGAGTGTTGACATGCACGTGCAAACTTTGCCCAAGGTCGACGAACTCACATTTCATTGCTCTAACTTACACTACCATAGGGATGAAGCATTTACGACTGCAAGTCATGTTTGACGCATATAATTTCTTTCTTGCCTAAACACACAATCAAGCAGATATAAAAGGGATACAGTATAACCATTAAGAAAAAATTCTCATCCCTGTGTCATTCATGGGATATCCATATTTATTACATAGTTACAACTCAATTACATAGGGTAGGAGAATACTTATCTATTACAAGTTGTAGCCATCTAACTCACTGTGGGTGTCTACCTTTCCACCTGACCATAGGCTCAAAGGTGTTCATTCTTAGCACTTTGGCCACCCCCATGCCAAGCCATGATATCAATAGGGAACTATGCCATCTCTCATAGACCTTCTCTCTGTCACAGTATCCATGCTAGGTTTATCAGATGCTTCCTTAGCATCAAGATTGCGTTCAGGTCCTTTTCTCTGCATACTCTCAGATATTTCTCTCTCTGTCATGACCTCGATGAGGTTTATCATATGCTCTCCCCATATCAATCTCGAGGCCCTCTGTTTATTCTCAGCTGGAGAGATTCCCCACTCTTCTCTCCATCCTTTTATTTTCTTGCACGCACAACCATCCTTGGGAAGATTCACCTTTGTATCCATTCTTTCTGTCAGAAGGAAATTTGGGTCAGTCTCTGTCTACAAGTCTCTATGGTACTTCAGTCTGACAACCCATGTTTCCATTGATGGGGGTGGTTGATTGTTCAGCCACCAGTCTATTCCTTCATTAACTGATTCTTTCCTCTAGAGATAACATGGCCAGTACTTTCGAGGCTTCACCCCCCAATGGTCAGTTATGGGAAATTTAACAATAATACATTTACATCATCCACATTCCTTATCATGGTAATCTTATTTTATGATTAATTACAAGCTAGGAGAAACAAGGTGTTACAATCCCCTCCCCCTTAAAAGGAACATCATCCTCAGTGGTCTTTCTCAGAAACACTTGTCATTCCTTTCTCATTCAACCACTTCAGAAGTCTTGACCTTCGCCCTCGACCATGTTCTTTTTCACACCCTTAGTCTTTGTCACCTGCCTTCAATAATTCTTGGACAATAAGAACATTAATCACAATTTTATGCAAAAAAATCTAACTGTTGTTCAAAATTCAAGAGGAAAATTTTATAATCTAGCATAATACTTATCTGTGCAGTACATGGGTTTGCATCGACATGACTGTCATGTTATCGAGACTCAATTTTTTTTCCCAGACATACCCATGGTGTGCATGATCCCAATCAATTATTTACAAGAACTATCAAGGTCTCCTCTTCCTTCCGATCACTCACCCTCCAGGCCTAGGCTCAAGCATCCCCTTCTTTGTTATACAGTCCCTCAGGTGATCCATCTTGTTTTGCCAAGGTTTTCTCACACAAGAAGAATTCCAGAGACTTTATCGAGCCTTACAGTTGAGGTGTCCCTCATACTTTCTCTACAAAGGCATACCTTCATCTTGTGGTACCTCAACACAACATATTCTAGGCAATCATGACTTACCATGGGGTTCTCATGTCTCAACAATGGCCACTTTCATGCTTTTCAGCTTGAAATCCTTCATTTTTCCTTTCTGGACATATCTTTTCTTCTCACATGTATCACACATATACAAAATTCATGAGACATCATCATCAATTTTAAATTCAAAATTTTATTGTAAATATGTCACCCACAAATTTTCAAATTCCACATTTTGTTTTCATATTTGTTCTGCTCAGGAACTAGATTCATAATTATGGGACTTTCCTTCCCATTGTGGTTTAGCTCAGCAAACAATTTTTGTTTATTATGGGCTTACAATACTTCCATACCCAAGATGCTTTCTTCTTACAATTTAGTCCTCAGATAAACAAATTGTTAGTTCCCATGCACATTATATTTTCGTCACATACTTGCAGTGGCTCACAAACAATTTTAGAATTGTGCATACTAACAATCAAATTCACTTTCTCAAAAAGGAAATACCATTCCTTGCATTTTGGCTCGGTAGGAAATCAGTCTTCTTTATGGTCTTACAACACTACCATATCCAAGACCCTTTTCTCCCTACAATTCATTCTTTACACAACCAAACAAATTGTTATTCTCTCATGTGTTAACACCCTGTAATTTCCCAGGTTGAGGAGGAAATTGGTAGGGATAACCACGAAACCGCTTTGAGTCAAGGATCTATCCCCCCAAGAATCAGAGAGGGATCTCTCTATATGATTTAACTTTTTTTATATTGTATATTAGGCTAGATATATTGTACATGGTTTTTTTTATGGATTTGGTATGTTTGGGAGATTGAAAACTAGAATTTGTATTGGGCCATGGGGTCTACCCTTTCCTAAAATGGATCTATCTGAGACATATTAGATTGTCTCCATAGGGAAGGATAGAAAGATTGTTGGATCAAATTGAATCAAATGAAAGTGAAGGAGAGGAATAGAATGGAAATTCCATCAAGCATAGGTGCAACTAAGAATTCCTATGCTCAACTTCAGATGAAAACATGCATATCATTAAAAGACCTGAAATAGAGTGCAAAAACAAATTATGTTCTTAATATTTCTTTTAATGATTAGATCAGGGAAAAACATGAATCGATCTATAGAGTAATAAAATAGTTACGCAGAGAGGAAAAATATCACCAGGGAGTCCAACACAAGAGTCCTGCAGATATAATTATTATTTCTGGAAAGTCATCTGGAAAATTACAAAGTATCCCTTGTGGAGCATGAATCAAGAGCCCAACAATCAACCATTGTGAATTTGAATTATTAAAATATATGGAACGGACTCTCCTCAGGCTCAGGAGGTCGAATTCAACCACCTTAGACAAAAATAGCAGCAAATCCCCAAAATTTTGGAACTCTCCGCCATGAAAGACGGATCGAACTGCTACAGAAAAGGGGTCAACTCAGACATATATTTCTCTTCAACAGTGAAACACATGTAAAAACTAAAGGCGGTTATTGTATATGAGTTTTTTTGGAGAAACAACCTCCGTTTTCTCTAATTTTGTCTCCATCTTGCCGAAACAACTCCCACAAAATCAGGATTGAAATAAGAAAAATTGGAATCCTAAAAAAAGGGGATGAAATATGGCTTCGATTCTCCCAACTGGTGGAACCTATAAAAAATATGGAAGAGGTTTTTGTTATTCATCCCATTTGGAACAAAAAGCTCTCTCAGGTTTTCAAAATTCATTTCCATTTTCCCAGAATCTGCTTCGTAAGTCGAAGTGTTAAACAGGAAAACAATGAACGGTTTGGAATTTTTGGGAGGGCAGTTTTGGAGAGGTGAGCGGTTTGGTCGGATCCCCCTGAGGTTTTATGTGGTATTGGGAGGGGGGGTCCGAGTTCACCAAGAGGTGACACTTGTCCCTCCCAATACCACCAACTCATACCCCCTTTGTGTTGATGGCACGTGAAGGGTGGGTTGAGTGAATGGGGGATGTGGATTTGTTTTGTTTGGGGATGTGTGCATAATGCTTTTTTTTTTTCATTTATGTTTTATAATTGTTTTTTGTTTATTCGTTTGGTTTTTTGTTTTTTAATTTTTGTTTTTATTTTGTTAATTTATATGTTTTAATTAATTTAAATTTTTTTATATTTGTTTTATTAAATGGTTTTATTTTATTTATTTTTTAATTGTTTTTAATTATATGTTTTTTAATTAATGTTTTATTTTGTTTTATTTTAATGTTTAACACTAACCAAATTATTAATTATTAATCAATTAATTACTAACAAGACTAACCTAGCTTATTAGTCTTATTACACCAACTTTATTAACCTATTTACTAACTACTAAGATTATCAATTAATCTACTCCTTTATTTATTATCGATTACCTTATTAAACTAACCAATATTTCATTATCCTAAGTTTGTTTATGCAGGGATGAGTGGCGGGCGAGATGTAGTCAACAGGAGAAATGGGAAAGGGAGTGAGGGCACAGAGATGGATGAAGGATGGAATAGGGTGATGAAGGATCGGGTGAAATGGATGGAGGGGAATATGGAATCAAAGGATCCAGATATATTCATCATGGGAGAAACACCAAATTAGTAGCCAAAGAATCGAGTTACCTATGATTATAGGACCCCAACATCATGCATCCATATATATATATATATATATATATATATATATATATATATATATATATATATATATATATATATATATATATATATTCAAATCCATGCATACTTAACAGTTCATCATATCTATATAAACTTGAAAAGGGGATCTCTGTCCTTTCCTATGCCTCATTTCAACATACCAAAATTTTCAAAACATAATTCAATGTTTCAAATGATTTTAACAAAGGTGCCAATATTCATGGCCACATTCATACCTAATGCACTCTTGCATTGATTTCAAGTTTGTCACATTTTATGACAAGTTCTTGGCCATGGTGTGCTGGAATTTAACCAACCTCTTCACCACATGGCTTATTCATTTTCATTCACTCTTACAGCAGGATCGTGCTTCCTACTATATGTCGATCATGTCCCCAAATCAGTACACATGAAACTCAAAATTTTCAAATGAATGCCTTTAAGAATTCTTCCTTCATTAATAACCAGGGTGCCAACACTTATGGCCACCTAAATTCATTTTCCTTCAATGCTTACATAATGTAAGTAAAACATTGGAAGGTCCTCCTTCCTTATTAAAAAATACATTTTCTGCCCTCTTATGCAACATGCATTCCTTCAATGCATTCCATGCAACATTCTAACTATGAGAACCTTGATTCCCTAAGAACCAATCCCCTTGACCACTGTCTAATAGTAGAGTGCTAAACTCTATCTTCCTTGACTAGCCCAGAGGAACTCTGTTTTCTCTCCATATGATTGAGAGTTGTGACCTCAACTCTATTCTTTTCAGGCGCTATCCTTTCGACTCTCATGTCCATGCGCTATGATCCTGGCTAAACCCCTTGTCTACAATTCGACGATGAAGATCCATCTTCCCCGAGATCCAACGGTTGCAAGGGACTGTGGAACTGCAACTAGCTCACAGTTTAATTCTCCTTCTGATCTCTGCAATGGATACTGGCCGTCTGATCTTTGATCGGATACCAAACTCAAAACAATGCTATATTGAAATTAAATTATGGGTACGGGTCATGAGATTATCCTGCGTGCATATACCTTCCCCTCAATGAAAACGAGTCGTCGATCTTATCCCTAGATCGATACTATCAACATGATTCCAAATACAAAAACCCTAGCATAGAAGTATTTGACCAAGAATTTAGACTGAGAGAAAAGCCTCAATTCTCCAAATTCAACCACAGAATCCAATCATGGTATGAGTATACATGGTATTAACATGTGGGTTCCTTACAGGTCCACCCACCGATCGTTCAAAGATCAATGGTTCATAGTGTTTGCAGACTTCCCAATGTGTTCTCTCTTTATCATAGAGTTTAATCTCTGCAATGAATACAAGTCATCAATCTTATCAAATGACCGGTGTTTGATCTGTTAGCTCCAATGGATCTTGAAATTGATTTGATGACTAAGATAGATTTATTTCCGATTAATGACTCGTGTTCACTTCCTCTCTCAGGGTATTGATTCACTTGATTCGATCAGGGTTTTCTTTCATGGTCCTCACAATCTTGATCTATAGTTGATGGAAGGGATTTCTACGATCTCTTATTAAAGGTTTTTGACCTTTTGAGTTAACATAGATCATTTGGTTCAGATGCTCTTTCATCATACAATCAATATTCACTGCCATAAGTTCACACCTCCATCATTCGGGTTCTCCTTGCTGAATCATACCCTACTTGGGTATCCAAGGCATACAATGGTCCCTTCAAAATTTCGTGAATGACATGAGACAATAAAAATATTTCAGAAGGGATTCTCCCCCAATCCTTTCATACCTTTTCTTGGCTGCTAACACCCTCTTTCGGTTTTTTTTTTTCCTTATCGGCAATGATTTAGGGGGAGTCTTAGAGTCTTGTCAACAATCTTTCAACCGCAACCTTCCCATGGTCATCCTCTACTTGAGGTTTCCCATCATTGGTAACTATCTTCCCCAACATTTCCAATTCCCTTTTATATACAGCGTGCATCATTGGTTGGACTATCAATTAAAATGCATGTATCATCCATTCAAATCCATAAAACATCTTCAAAATTTCCTAGCATACCTTTATGCACTTCATCACATTATCCTCAAGGGTTTTTCATGAATACAATACAAACAATTCTCAATTGTTTATGCAGTAAAACAATCGTCATCACTATGTGTCAAAACATTTACCTTTATTAGTAAATTAGCTTCCTCATTCCAGAGGAAACATAACACATAGCAAGAAAGGAGTTAGGGGCTCTCCCCTTTTTCCCACTCCTTCCACACAACCTGGGGATTTCAACCGAGCTGATTTATTTCTAAGGCCTTACTTCCTTTTCTTGATGTAGCTTCAACCAAGCCTATTCTATCAAATATACACCTTTATTCATTCCTTAGTCTTCTAATCATTACATGATGTTTTCAAAATGTAATCTAGGATATATATATATATATATATATATATATATATAGAGAGAGAGAGAGAGAGAGAGAGAGAGAGAGAGAGAGAAAGAAGGAAAGATAGATAGATAAATAGATAGATATAGATATATATAACCTTGTAGCTCATTGCTTAGTTTATCAGCAGTTATTAAGGTTGACTCTGACCTCCTGACAGAGTTTTCACACAGTTCATCCACAGAGAACTCCCATAGCATGCAACTTCCTTATTGCACGTCCATCACTGTCTGTGATGGACTCAACCTTCAGTTTTATTTAGTTGTTTACCAACTATTCCATAAGGAATATAAACATGCTTCTCTGACATGCATCCATATTATGTATCCACACATATTCTAGTTTTTGTTAACTTACATCCATGATGTACTTAGCCATATCCGTAATCATAAGCCTGCATGTAGTTGTCATAGGTATGTTTCATAGCCCACATACATTTTTACTTTTAAGATCAGTCAACCCATTATTGTTCACAATCCTTCTCATGTGATCCTCAAGGCATAATCATTTTCCTCCTATCTTGACAATAGACCATCCTTGCTCATTTACTCCTTTATTTAATTATACTCATCTTTCTTGAGGGAATGGAGCACACTCCCCTTAAGCTATCACTCACAACATAGTTTTCATGACTCTTTAAAAATTGAGTCAACCATGCATCCATGGTATTCACTTAATCTGGACAAGTGCAATTATTGCCTTACATATCACTCATCAAGGCGATCACATTGTAACTTTAGTATACATATATCCTTACATTATACATGCGCATCACTTTCACATTTAATATCATTCATACCTACTGTCATTATTATTAGGATTCATTTCAAGAAGCTTCATATTGCATTAAATTCATGCACTCAAGCATAAACACACACAAACCTAACCAAACATTCATCATGCAAGCTCACATGCATCTCAGACTCCCAAATCCTCTTCTAAGAATATTGTTGCCATCATTATGACAAGATTCATAGGAACACTCACCACTGATTTTCCCTCTCAGTTGAGATCTTATAGACATTCACACAACATCCACATGGATGTTGAATCAAACATATTCATAACCATGTTCCCTTTTTATACTATAATAGTTAGCAAGAAAACATTCTTGCCTCAACCTCCCTGGAACATTACCCAAATTATAAATACATTTCGGGAAATTATAGCCATGCCCAAGGTAAAAAAATCAGCCAAACTAGCTTCCAATTATATCTATATGGCTACCATCCACCACAGGATATCAATCTGACCCCTTCGGATTTTAGAAGTGCCCAACACTTCCTTTACCACATTCAGGATCAACATTTAGTCAACCATTTTATCTTATCTTTATCAATAATGTATAATACCATTTGGACTACTTACTAAGTATCCTAGTTCATAAATTCAGAGTATCTTTAGGTCAAGATCGGTCTTTACCATTACATCTAGAGTTTTTCCTTTTGTTCAGTGTAGTTAGGGACAGAGACCATTCTCTTCTTTCCATAAGAACTTTGGCAGATTAGTTTTCCTATCCACCAAGCAAGGGAGGTTGTTGTGATTTCTCACTCAATCACTCTATAATTCTATAGCTTTGTTTATCATCTTGATTAGAAAAACCCTATCGAACAATTCCTATACCCATAAACAAAATTTGTTTCTAAGCCCACTTGAAACCTGAGAGTTGCGCATGCTCTCCCTTTTCAGGGAATGGTCACTAGACTCATTCATCTTATCATGAGGGGTTATACACCTATACTAGATTTAACCCTTCATTAAAGCAGTAATCATTATTGCTACAGATTATTTCCATCCATTCACATTGTTATTTTAGTTTAAATATTAGTGTTCTTCATCATAATCCCACTCCTATAGGATCGACTATCATTTCCCAAAGAAATGATAGGCTTCCTTAAAGTACTTCGAGAGTATTTTCATATGCCTCATGCATGAAAATAAGTATTCCAAGTGTTGTTACCATGCTATGATACCAATTTGTAACACACCCGACCCCTAAGTGATCTTTTAAGGGGTGGGATATCAAAATTTTTCTTTCCTTAACTCTCTCTAGGTTTCCCTTTCTTCATATTGCAGGTTCTTCCAAACCTGTGGGATATTTCCTGCCCCCTTTGAAGGATTTGAGCAATAGGCACTAGCGCTCCAGGCTAGCCCCTTCCTTCATATGACCTCAGGATGTTCCCACACACCTATCCAAAAGGCACTTCACGACTTCACATGTCGGGTATTTTCATGTGAGCCAACCCTAACTCTCCCGACTCTCGAACTTCAGACTAGATCCTAGCGAGCACTAGCTCCTTCCCTTATTCTCAACTAATGTGACCTCCAACTATGAGCCGGGACCCACTTTCAAGCCTTTGCAGACTTCACACTTCATGAACTCAAACATTAGCTCACCTCCTTCTCCCTGAAGTCCAAACTTCAAACTTCACTTATGTCAGATCAAGGGTTAATGACCTTCCATGATCCAACGGTCTAGATCACATCACAACTTTGGGTTTTAGAGGTTTAGTCGCAGCAACGCGTGATTCTCCCATCGTGTGAACTCCTAACTCACAAATCTGACGGTCAAGGTGGGTCCCAATAGATCCTTGGATCTATGGTCCAGATCACATTGCAACTTCGAGTTTTGGACTTCGGAGGATCTATCCCCTTGACGATGATTACCAACATTTGTCGAAATTGTGAAGACTGAAGGAGTCGAGGTGTTAATGCTTGTGCTCCTTCTTGAAATAGAATGGTTGTGACTGACCTTAGATCCTCTTGAACAGATATCATCCGTTCATCTTCCAAATGAAAGGATATTCCCTTTTGATACTTGAATCTCACTATCCTTCCTAAGCTTCATCAGTTATGAATAACTTAAGAGATTTGTGCTCTTTCTCCTGAAATTAATAGTTACAGGGGTCTTCTGCACACCCCTTGCTCTCCTTTATCAAGTATAGAACATAAGAGGTTCTCAACCTCTGCTTGCCTCTTAGAGACTTTGTGCATACATGCTCTCCCTCTCTCAAGATTAACAAAATCCTTCCTCTAAGATACTCAAAATGACTAGGAGTGTCGACATGCACATGCAAACTATGTCGAAGGTTGACGAAATCACATTTCATTTCTCTAATTTAAGCTACCATAGGGCTTAAGCATTTACGACTACAAATCATGTTCCAACCATGTAATTTATTACTTTCTTAAATACGCAATCAAGAAGAAATAAAAGGGATGCAGTATAACCATTAAGCAAACATGCTCATCCTTGAGTCATTCACAAGATATCCATCTTTACTACATAGTTACAACTCAATTACATAGGGTAGGAGAATACTTATCTATTACAATTTGCAACCATCTAACTGATTGTGGGTGTGTGCCTTTACACCTGACCATAGGCTAAGAGGCATTCATTCTTAGCGCTCTGGCCACCGCCATGCCAAGCCATGATATCAATAGGGAACTATTCCATCTCTGAGAGACCTTCTCTCTGTCACAGTATCCCTACGAGGTTTATCGGATGCTTCCTCAAAATCAGGCTCACGCTCGGGTCCTTTTCTCTACATACTCTCATAGATTTCTCTCTTTGTCACGGCCTCGACGAGGTTTATCAAACACTCTCCCCGCATCAATATCGTGACCCTTTGTTTGTTCTCATTTGGAGAGATTCTCCACTCTTCTCTCCATCCTTTTCTTGTCTTTCACACACACCCCTCCTTGGGAATATTCACCTTCCTATCATGTTTTTTTGTCAGAAGGAAACCCAGGTCAGTCTAGGTCTACAGGTCTCTATGGTACTTCAGGATGACAACCCATGTTTCCATTCATGAGGGTGTTTGATTTTTCAATCACCATTCCTTTCCTTCATTAACTGATTCTTTCTCTAGAGATATCATGGCCAATGCTTTCAAGGCTTCACCCCCCAATACTCAGTTATGGGCAATTTAACAATAATACATTTACATCGTCCACATGCCTTAGCATGGTAATCCTATTTTATGATTAATTACAAGATGGGGGAAATATGTGTTAATGTTTAAGCCATTATTATAGATGTTTTCATTTCATTAGATAACAATAGCATAATCCAAGATCACTGAGAAATACACAATCATAGGAGACACGACATTTATCCTAGGAAACCCTCTAGGGGAAGAAAACCCAACAAAACTTCCTTAATATAGATAGCCAATACAATGCCAAGAGATCTCTTAAGATAATACAGAAAGTCCTCTCCCATATATGGGCCACTCTCTCTCTCCTTCTTCTTCGGTATCAGATCTAAACTTGTCTCTCAAAATGAGTAAGTGAGTTATGTCTAAGTGAGGTGCTAGCCTCCTTTATTTATACAAGTCTAGCACGTGTGAAGTGTCTCTTCACTAGCAGGGACAACTTCACAAACTGGGTGGGTAAACCCACCTTTATTATATTTCTGGCTCTCTTTAATATCTGTTGGGGACGACTTCTTATTCTTCCTATTACAATTGTCTTTTGACCAATCTGCAAAAGGGTATTTGATCCTATTACAATAACCAACATGATCAATCCATAATGGGGATTGATCCTATGAATAATATATCAATAATAATAAGAATACTCTTTGTAGTTACATTATTTCAACAATCCCCCTTAAAAGTAAGGGTATTCTTCAACAACATCATGTGAGAGAGAGAGGAAAACATCATCAACAACATCAAGTGGGTGAGAGGACAACACCATCAATATCATCTTGGAACACTAACTGGTGTATCTATAAATCATCAAAAATTTTCTTCATTGTCACTCTCAAAGGAATTCCATCATCATCTACACCAATATGTATTAGTATAAAAACTGATACATCATCATCATCATAGCAAAAGGCTAGCTCATCATAATACAAGACTAGCTTTACGTCACAGCTGTCAAGCTGGAAGCTCAGTACTTGTCGCATCTCATCGTCTTGCTTTACATCACAACACTCAAGATGGAAGCAAGATACTTGTCCTACTTTACGTCACAACCATCTGGTCGGAAAAAGGATACTAGACTAGCTTTACGTCACAACTATCCTGTTGGAAGCTCAGTGCTAGTCTCATCATATCATATTGCTTTACGTATGACAACTAGGTCAGAAGCAAGCAACATTTCATCTTGCTTTATATATAACAACTAGGTCAGAAGCAAGGAACATCTCATCTTTCTTTACGTCTAACAACTCGGTCAGAAGCAAGGAACACATCATCTTGCTTCACGTCTGACAACTCGTTCAGAAGTAAGGAAAACATATCATCTTATGTTATGTCTGACAACTGGGTTAGAAGCAAGGTACACATCTCATATTGCTTTGCGTCTGACAACTCGGTCAAAATCAAGGAACACATCTCATCTTGCTTTACGTCTGACAATTTGGTCAGAAGTAAGGAACAGATCTCATCTTGCTTTACGTCTGACAATTGGGTTAGAAGCAAGGTACATGTCCTACTTTACATCACAACCACAAGGTAGGAAGCAAGGAATATCTCACCATAGCAACTACTCCCCCTTTCAAGGAAAGTTCTTTCCGACTATGCCAAGCTTATCTCGGAAGTACTCAAACTTCACATGAGATAGGGGCTTTGTAAACACGTCAGCAACCTATTCATCCATGCTAATATATTGGAGCTTTAAGGCTCCTCTCTGTACCATGTCACGAATGTATTGACAACAGATCTCTATGTGCTTCGACCTATCGTGGAATAAAGGATTCTTTGTCATCTTTATGTAGCTCTAGTTGTCACATAGAATCAAGGTTGCTCTCATCTCTAAGTCAAATAGGCTGGTCAACAAATTTTGAAGCCATATAGCTTCGAATCTAGAAGAACATGCAGCAATGTATTCTGCTTCCATTGTGCTAAGAGAAACACTAGATTGCTTCCTACTCTGCCATGAGATCATAGATGATCCCAAACTGAAACATCATCCTAAAGCTCTTTTCCTGTCAGAAACACTTCCTACCCAATCTGCATCAGTATATCCACTCAATGTGAAATCATGATCTCCATCATAGATGACACCATAATCTATTGTACCTTTAAGGTACCTCATCACATGTTTTGCAACCACTAGGTGAACACGTCTGGTTTCTACTAGAAACTGACTCCAGGTGTTCATGGAAAAACAAATGTCTTCTCTGGTGTTCGTCAGGTACATCAATGATCCAATAATCTTTCTGTACAGTGTGGCATCAATCAATTATGACGAAGTATCGACCAACAACTTCAGCTTCGATTCCATGGGTGTATTCGTGGGCTTACATTCCAACATGTCGAATCTCTTCAAGATTTCGACCGTGTACTTCCCTTGGTTAAGGAATATCCTCTTAGGACTCTACCGTACCTTAAGACCTAAGAAATAATTCATTAGGCCAAGGTATTTCATTTCAAATTCCGAGGCAAGCCTCTTTTTACATTCAGTGATGAGCTTTTCTTCTCTAGTTAAGAATATGTCATCCACATATAGCAGTAAGATTACTAGCTCATTGTTCATGATTTTGAAGTAGAGATTAGAGTCTTCTTTACTCTTGGTAAAGCCTAAGCTCATCAAGAAACTGTCTATATGGTCATACCAATCTCTAGGAGCTTGCTTCAATCCGTATAAGGCTTTCTTCAATCTACAGACATGAGACTTCATGTTGTCAACCTCAAATCCTTGAGGTTGCTCTACATACACTTCCTCTTTGATAACATCATTTAGGAAAGTTGTCTTCACGTCCATCTGGTGCAGCTTCCACTTCATCTTAGTTGCAAGAGCTATGATGGTTCTGATCGAAGAGTATTTGGCCACATGAGTGAATGTCTCTTCATAGTCAATTCCTTCCTTCTGGGAAAAGTCACGAGCAACAAATCTTGATTTATACTTCTCAAAACTTCCATCAGTAGCATGTTCTATTTTGAAGAGCCATCCGGAGGATACCACATCTTTATTCTTCGGTTTGGGAACTATTTCCCATACTTCATTTTTCATTATGGATTGGTATTCCTCTATCATGGCATCTGCCCATTCTTTCCTCTGAATGGCTTCTTCAAAGAAAGTAGGCTCCTCTTCTAGGAAATCACACATTAAAATTGTATAACTAGAGAATGGATTTGTTCTTTTCACCTGTCTCGTAGTTCCTTGGGGAACACCATACTTATCTCCATATTGAATAAGCTCTCTAGCCCAAACTAGCTTTCTTTTATTGAGGATTTTCATCTGAGGAGGTTCTTGCACTTCTACTATATCATGGTCTTCTAGAAGTTCCTCATCAGAGGAAGTTACAACTTCCCTCACTAGTTCTCCAGCTCTGGGAAACGCCCTCACTGCAATACTGGGGATTATGGGTTCCTCTTCATATACCTCTTCAAGTTGGCATAGTTTAGATTTCTTGGGTGTTGCATCTTCATCAAAGGTCACATCCTTGCTGATCTCAATGTGATGTTGACCTGGTATATAGATTTTGAAGGCTTTGGAGACCTCATAGTATCCCACAAATATTCCCTTCTTTCCTAAAGGGTCCAACTTATTTCCCTTTTCTTTAGGTATATGAATAAACACTGGACATCCAAATATTTTGAGATGGATTACCTCTCACTTCTTTCCGATGAACATCTCTTCCAGTGTCTTGAGCCCAAGTGCACTATGGGATAATCATTTCTTCACATAAACAACTTCCATTGCTACTTCTTCCCATAGGCATATAGGAAGATCTTGATCATGGATCATAGTCTGCACAGTTTCCAGTATAGTTCTATTCTTCCGTTCAGCTACATCATTTTGTTGGGGATTATAGGGAGTAGTGAGTGCCCTCATGATCCCAACATCTTTGCAAAAGTTCACAAACTCTTTTGAGGTATATTCTCCTCCATTATCTGACCTGAGTATCTTAATATTCTTTTCAGAAAGATTCTCTATCAAGGCTTTGAATTCCTTGAACTTACTGAACACTTCATCTTTAGTATTTAAGAAATATATCCAGGTTTTACGAGAGTAGTTGTGAATGAATGATACATAATATTCATACCCACTAATGGAGTATGATGGCATTGGGCCACATACATTTGAATGGATGAGTTCTAGGACTCCTTATGTCTTGTTGTCCCTCTTCGGAAACGGGTTCTTGATATTCTTCCCTTGTGTACATCCATTGCATATGCCCTTATGGCCACCTTTGAGTTTTGGTAAACCTATGACCGCTTTGCATATGTATGGTAGTTCCTTGTAGTTGATGTGGGCTAAGCTTCTATGCCAAAGTTCACATGAGTTTTCAATGGCGTGGGTCATGGCAGCCTCTGAGTGACCCTTTGGTTTATACAAGCCATTTTCTTCATTTCCAATGATTATTGCTTCATTTAAGGTTTCTCCTTTATCCCACATAAGAAATTCTCCATCTATAAAGGAAACTCTGAAGCCTTTCTTTTCTAAAGATGAAATGGAGAGTAGGTTCTTCTTCAAGCCTGGTACATATAGTACGTCCTTCATTTTTAGTGAATTCCCTGAATTTTGTTTATGATTTGATTCTCCCACTCCCTTGATGGGATATTGGTAATCATCTCCAAGTGTCACATTCTGAGAAAAATTCTTCTCTTAGATACAAGAGAGAATGTTTCTTTGTCCCGTCATGTGCTTGGATGCACCACTATCAATGAGCCAAGTGTCCTCTCTAGGTGTTACAGATCCTCAGAGGGTCGAGATCAAGACATGGTATTTGATCTCCTCTCTTATCATCTTTGCGGGTGGTTCTTCATCTTCGACTACATGTTCATGGAGCCTCTTATGTTTTCTCTTGTATTCTTCTCATCTAGCTGGAAAAAACTTCACAATGTGTCCCATATTGTCACAACGATAGCATTGTACAGATGAGTAGTCTCTTTCCTTTTGTTTTCCTCTCTTATGAAATCTCCTTGGATGAGATTCTTTATGATTGAATTTATTTGATTGTGGAAGCTCTTTATGAGTCTACTTTTGGAAGTAGGGTTTCTTCCTTCCTCCTCTGGTGTGATTAGCTAGGGTTTGATCATCATCCCTTTCTAGTAACGCTTCACGATTCGCTACTCTTGTTTCTTCTTGGATGCGTTCTTCCCATAGACTGTCAAACTTCAGTTTCTCCTTTCTGGAACATATCATCTGGATGAAAGCATCCCAAGGTATTGTGAGACCATTTAGGTCCATCATTATGAGTTAATATTTGTCTATGGTATCTCCAATAGCTTCTAGCTATTATTTGAATTCTGAGATTCTGGAGAAGTATTCCTGAATCATTTCTCCTTTCTGCATCCTTGTATTCTTCAGTTGAGTTCTAAGATTCATCTTCTGGTTTATGTTCTTTCCTTCATATAGTCTGGTCAAGGAATCAAACATCTTTTTCAGAGTCTTCTTAGATGACACATAAAGAATTAGGTGGTCTTTGATTGAATCTGGAATGATTTTTTTGGCCCTTATTGTGTCCTTTTGATGCTTTGCCTTTTCTGCAACATCGTTGGGTTCCGATACTTCTTCTTTGACAAATCTTGCTAGATCATTCTCTTCAAGAATGAGGCCAATCCTATACTTCTAGGCATAGAAGTTTTTCACTCCTTCTAACTTGTCAACAATATTAACCCTTGCAGACATCTTTACTTCGAGCTAGGAAAATGACCGAAAAATGAAAGTGCTCAAAATCAAAAACTAAACTTACCAGGAGGTGCGATTGGTTGCGGTGAGTAGCCTGGTGTGTTTGGATATAAGAAAATCCAACTTTTTCTCCTTCAAATTTGATCTGCGTATTTTTGGACAGGTGCTTATGGTACCTCTGGTACTCTGGTACTTCTAGTACTTCTGGTGCACTGGTTTTTTGCTACTTCTGGTACTTTGTGAAACTAGGGTTTCACTTTTTGGGAGATCCAACCATTGAAAAGGTGTGTTGAGAGTGCCAAATTGATCCTTAGGGGAGAGCACACTTTTCTAGATGGTTTCGGGGCTGAAAAGATTCACCATCAAAAAGCCCTAATTTTCATGTATGGTAACAATTACGTTTTTCACTTGTGAAAGATGCTTCCTTCAGCTTGGGTATGATACCATCTTAATGTTTAAGCCATTATTATAGATGTTTTCATTTCATTAGATAACAATAGCATAATCCAAGATCACTGAGAAATACACAATCACAAGAGACACAACATTTATCTTGGGAAACCCTCTAGGGGAAGAAAACCTAGCAAAACTTCCTTAATATAGATAGCCAATACAATGCCAAGAGATCTCTTAAGATAATACAGAAAGTCCTCTCCCAAATATGCACCACTCTCTCTCTCCTTCTTCTCCGGTAGCATATCTAAACTTGTCTCTCAAAATGAGCAAGTGAGTTATGTCTAAGTGAGGCGCTAGCCTCCTTTATTTATACAAGTCTGTCACGTGTGAAGTGTCTCTTCACTAGCAGGGCCGAGTTCTCAAACTGGGTGGGAAAACCCACTTTTATTATATTTTTGGGTCTCTTTAATATCTGTTGGGGCCAACTTCTTATTCTGCCTATTACAATTGTTTTTTGACCAATTTGAAAAAGGGGATTTGGTCATATTACAATAACCAACATGAGCAATCCACAATGGGGATTGATCCTATGAATGATATATCAATAATAATAAGAATACTCTTTGCAGTTACATTATTTCAACAATAGGGTGTTACAGGAGTGTTGATCTTCAAAATCCCTTCTACCCTGTTGGGATCTATATTTATGCCTTCCTTTGAGATGATGTTCTGCAACAACTTCCCTTCTTGCATTCCAAAATGTGATTTTTTCAGATTCAAAGATATGCTGAACTTTCTACATTTCTGGAGGACGTTCTTTAGATTCTCAAGATGTTGTTTGTTGGAGTCAGAAAATACTTTGATGTCATCCAAGTAGATCACGATAAATTTGTCTTTCTCCTCATTAAATGATATATCCATATCCCTTTGTAAAGTAGCTCCAATGTTCATAATACCGAAAGGCATCTTTGCATACATGAACATACCCCATGGTGTCATGAAGGCTATCTTTTCCCGGTCATCCGGGTGTACCATGGTCTGATTGTAACCTGAAAAACTGTCCAGCATGGACATTTTTTGGAATCTAACTACCTTCTATAGGATGTATTCCATCTTAGGAAGAGGGTAGTTGTCCTTGAGGGATACTCTGTTCAAGTTTCGAAAATCCACACATAACCTTATTTCACCTCTCTTCATCCTTATAGGCATAAGGTTGGCATCCCATTTTGAAAATGTCAAAGAAACAATAATTTTGGCTTCAAATAGTTTCTTTACCTCTTTTTCCATTAGCAGAAACAACAGGGGATTGATCTGTCTTATATTTTTCTTGAATTTTTTTTTATCCTCTTTGAGAAGAATGACATGTTGAATCAATCTAGTGTCACACACTTTCAAGTCTTCATATCTCTAGGCAAAAACATCAGGAAAATATTAAATGAGTTTGATGTATCTCTGCTTGATCTTCAAACTGAGTGTCTTTGACAATTTTATTATGCTTGGATTCTCTTGGGTCTTGATGTTGAAATCCTTGACATCTTCATCATTCACAGTGATCCTAGGATTTTTGGCTACATCGTCATCATCAAACAACTTTTTTAATGGAACCAATCCTTTAGGGATGATATTATTTTTTAGCTGCACTATGTCCCTTCCAACTATCTATTTTTGAAAGGAGTCATCGTCACCGCGCACAACTGCATCTTCATCTTCTTCTCAACAAGACTCATCATCAATGTTTACATTAGAGAACTCATCGCTCATTTGGAGGAATCTCTCCACCTGGTTGTCATCTTCAGACACCTGCCAATACTTGATATTATTAGGTATCGCCAGCCTCTGTTTGACTTCAATATCATACTTTCTATTGAGAAAAAATGGAATTTCAAACACTGAAGCTAAGGTGGCCGATGTAATTTTTAAACTTGTGAAGTAAAGTGATTCATATAGATTCTTAAGAAAAAAAAAATTATTCAATGGCTCATACACAGAGTACACAAAGATTTTATACCAGAAACCCTCAACTGGGAAAACCTTTCTTATATTCATTATATCGAATTTCTCCATTCACCATACAATATATAAAATGTTTTTAGGTATTCTATAGATACCAAAACCCTAATCCCTTAATCTGGGATTAATTTAGAAAACCGCTAAAAATAGCCAAAACCACCCAAAAACAACTTTTGGGGCGTTGCACCGAATGCTGCACATAACTGGGGGGGGGAATACACACATGAAACAAATAACACTACTAGAGGGATCGTCAGATGCATTTGTTGAAAATGATGCACCCACACACACACACATGCAAAGAATATAACACATACCCAACAACCGAGGCATCTGTAATTTGATTCTTCCCCCTTGGCATCACTGACAAATTATACTCTGAGAACTCTTTGAGGAGGTCCAACACTATATTCTTATATACTCTCAGTATGGGGTTCTTGTACTGATATATACCTTTCACTTGATTTATGATGAGCTCAGATTCTCCCTGCACTGTTATCCTCTTAGCTCCCAACTCTTTCAAAGTTCTGAGACCCAAAATTAATTCCTCATAATCAGCCATGTTATTTGTACAATCAAGGCCAAGTTTTTAAGAGCGGAGTTTAGAGCCCACCTTAGAGGATTTATCCATACACCATCCCTATATCCTTCCTTCCTGATATCTTCGTTGAAGCTCATGTTCCAAATTTCGTTCTCTGTGCAGTTTCCTGGGTCTACGTACTCTTCTCCTCAACACACAACCTTATCTTTGACAGTTATTATAGTTGTCCGCTCCTCTCTTTCAAAACTCAATTCATTGTAAAATATATAGGAGTTGATCCCGATGTGCACAAAGTAGATAGGATGATTGTTTGGTTGGGTCTTTCTACTCACCATGTACTTGAGTACAACCTCTACGTACAATCTTCTTTCTTGGCTGAAAACAAGGATGTTGGCATAAGACATATCCATATGCAGGGTTCCCTTTAATTTTGTGTCCCATGACGTGGATAACAACATGTCGAATTTACGAGGGATGTCGTCCACAACCATGTCCATAACTAGATTCTTAGACAAAATTTGAGAAAATGACATGACCAAATATTTGATCAGACCCAAACATTTCACCTTCATCGAGTCAAAGGAGAAAAGATATTTATAGGGCCGGGTGATGTCCAAACCTAACTCCTCCATGACCAACTTTGGCATCAGATTGTGCAATGTGCCTGAATCCAACATGGATTTTGAGGCTAACATAAAAAGGGGGAATGCCTTCAATATTGCTAGCTTCTTATACACGTGAACGAAATAAAATGAAAGGGTGGTCGTCCTAGATGTTCAAGGTATCGAGAGCCTCTTCCATCTTCAACATTTTAATGATCTGATATCGATACTCTCCTTTCTTGATGACCTCATTAAAAAGAAAACATATTTTAATTTTGTCCATTTCTTTCTCAAAGTTAACGTGGGGAGGAGCTTTATCTACATCTTTGATGCTAGTCTTCTTACTTTCCTTTGGAACTTTGTTTAAAGCCTCCTCCTTTGAATTTCCTTTCTCTGTCACATCCTTTGTTGGATTGTATTTCTTTGGTCATCTTGCGGAAGGAGTGTTCACTTGAGGTTATTTTGTGGGATTTGTCGGTTGAGGCTGTGTGAATGCCTTTCTGCTCTTGAGGTTGTATTTCTTTTGAAACTTCATGATGGGATTGTGATATCCTTTCCTAAATTCCTTCATTTTTGAAGACAACATGTCCTCAGTCTCCAACATAATACCATCATTTGCGTCCATGAATTGATCATGTTATCCCTTTGTTAAGAACATGTGTGTGTATGTTTCGTCGCAACAATGCATTTGATCTTGGATCATCTGATCAAAATCTTCATTCATGTAATTGTTTTGGAATGAAGGTCTTATTTTCTGATCAACCTGCTCTCTTTGTTCCCTCTTCCTGATATGTGGGACCAGATCCCTTATAAAATTTGATTTCTAGGTTGGAAATCATTAATCACCTGAGCGGTGATGTTGTTCTCCATGGACATCCTTTCAATTAGATTCTCCATAGTCTTCATCATCAAGTCTAACTTTTCATATGACGATCGAGACATAGAAGGTTCCGTGTCTCCTTGGGGTTTCTTTCCATTTCTGTCAAATTTTTGTTTGATCTTTCTGGACGCCATCAGATTTTCTTCGACCTTGATTGCATCACCCATCGTAGCGACTAAATTAATAGGTCTTCTTTCTCTCAGCAGCAAGGTGAAATCGTTTTCAAAGGAGTAGGCGTATTGAAGTTGTGCAACTTCGAGAGGTGACTGGACTTCTGTGGGGATTGAGTTGTAGACCTTCATGAATTGGGCCGAGAAATCTTGCGCCGTTTCCTATGGTTCTCTCTTCATATTATTGTATTTCGTTAGTAGTTGCAGAGGAGTATTTTTGTCTCCCCATATGGCAAGGAATGATGTTTTAAACTTTGCAAAATCGAGGATGTTTGTTGCTCAGAGGGCCTTAAACCACTTCCTAACATCCCTTGAAATAATTTTTGTGAACAATCTCATATTCACATCCTCATGGTATACCTCTTCTAGATCAACAAAATCATTGAACCAATCCAAGTTTTTTTGGGCAGAGGAGTTTCCTTTGACATCATATAGCTTGATTCTTCAATTATAGTTTTGGGGAAAATCATGCATTTGGGTTGGCAGGGCAAGAGGGGAGAATCTAGAGACCATTTCTCTAGGAGGGTTTAGAACTGCATGAATTTAATGAGTGGGGATTATAGCAGGTTGTGAGATTTTGTTTGGTATCAAATATTGAAACCTCTTGTCATCAAAGACTATCTCATCTAAGAAGGTTTTTGATTTAGACCATAACATGGTTTGTTTGAACAATGTGTTGAAATCAAGGTTGACGATGCTTTGTACACCATCTTTGGGTAAGTATAAGTTTTTGTCAAGGTAATAGAACAGTTTTGGTGCCTGTTCCTTTGCCCTGCGCAGAAGATTTTCAGGATCATATATGGGTGCTACAGAGTCCAGATCAAGATTGGCTCTGGTATAAACTATCTTTGGAACCAAAATTTATAAGTCGTACTATTGTATGCTACTAGTCTCATTCATTGGAGTCATCAGGGTAAATTTTTCATCCAATATAGACGTTTTTCCCATTATTACCCTCAGGGGTCAAAACTATAGCTTTAGTCGTTCTCCCAGGGAAACGTTTATTTAATTTTGTCCCCGACAACGATGCCAAAATGTTATCTCTTCATAAATTCATTTGGATGAGAAAATGAATGATAGAGGTAACCTAAAAACCAACTTTAAGGTCATACACTAGCCTTTCTGACCTAGAGAGGGATATCTCTGAGAATTAGTCTCTAAAGAGATAATGGATTTGAATTGTCGGCTAGGTTTATTTTGTTCGTGCAATATTTATGGTTTTGTTGGCAAGAGAATACAAAACCTTGGGCCATGGAGTCAAATTCCAGAAAGCGAGAGAAATAAATGTCTTGGTGACTAGAACTTGAGAGGATAAAGGATAAGAAAGAAATGGTATTTCGGTTAAAAGTCGTTGTGTGTGGCGAGAGAAAAATACATAAAGTAACTCAGAGAACCATTGGACGAGCCCTAGTTGTATTTATGAATTATAATTGTGTATATAAGATGGTGGGCTTATGTGTCTATTAGGCTAGAGAGCCTAGGTCTTAAATCCCAGGAGCCTGATTTTGTATATGTAATTATGCAGATCATTAAGTGTTTGGGCCTAGGGGCTAAGCTAGGGGGATTACCTATAAAGGGGATAATAGTTGATTATTATTCCTAAAAGACTAAGGTGGACAATTGATGAGTGATCTCGTGAGTTCCTAGGAAAATGGAACGAATGCAAATGTAGTGCATGCATCTCCAAGAAGACAAGTGTCAACCTGGGTGTAGGTAGTTAAAGTTGTAGAATTCAACCGTTTTGGGGGTTCTCTCTTGCATTCTGTCATCCTCCATCTGAATTCATGGGGATATGGGGTGTCTAAACCTATTTTTCCTCTGCATTTTCAATGACACACTCGATCATGGTGAAGGAAATCCATACTCTTCCTGAGTTTGCAGGAATCCTTCCCGAGAATCGTTTTGTCTCTGCATTGGACCTCTCCATAGCCAAGCACCTCTGAAAATCAGATATGTGAAGCTGACCCGTGTCTTCTATGAAACCTGAGCATAACGTAATTGTCCATTCCATGTGTTTTATAACTGTGGGTTGTTGTGGCCACATAGTCCCTTGGCTGAGTGTGATTTCATGTCGTCATTTGTTCCTTGGTGAGCCTTACTTTTGTCCTCCTTGTGATGGAGGGGAGATAAAGAAGCAAGTTTTCAACCCTGTGTGCAACACTCTCTCCAGGTGAGGGAGGTGGTTATGGTTGAAGAGTCAGGTTTTCAGGCCTGTGAGCAACTCTCTCTAGGTGAGAGAGTGCACGGAGGAAGTGAGAACTCCTGGAAGGGGTCCTATAGCTACCACAGAGCTCAGAGAATTTTGGTCTGGCATGTTTCTGAAGTCCAAGGAAAGGGAGGTTTAGTAGTCAAAGGACTCTCATGTGTGACAGTGAAGGTGCATACTCCTAGGGAGGGACAGGAATGTGGGGAATGAGAGTCTATGAGTAGCGGGCATAAGTGGCTCCTGGGAGAGAATCCATCCTCATAAACTATGTGTCTTCCTATTGATCTTGCCTAGCCTAGGATTCCATTGCTCAGTGGATCTTAGTCCCATATCAGGAGTGAAATACTGTTGAGAGTCATGAGCAACGTGGTCTAAGGCTAGGAGGTTTTTGGAAGGTCTGCACGCAGTTTATCTTGTTACTCCACTTGAAAAGATAAGTATCAGTCTATGCTTAATTTATATGTTATACATGTTTGTGCTATTGATGCTTGAATGTTATCATGTGTTCCATTGCAAGTTTGAATTGTTGTTAATTCTATTTAAGTCTGTATGATAGTAGTAACTCCATGTTAAATGTCTTAATTTGATTTAATGCTTACTCTTTATAATTATATATATGTGTGTGTGTGTGTGTGTGTGTGTTTTGTAGTGGTAGCATTACCCAGTCTCTGTGGAGGGTTGTGGATGCTACAGTTTGGTATCACAGCTAATTCAAAGCTGCGTAGTGGCATTTCCCATACCGATTGATGGTTGGGGATGTTACAATATGGTATAAGAGCAGCCAGGGCTAAGTTAAGGTTGTGTAGGTAGCACTGCCCGACCTGTTGGTGGTCCGGGATGTTACAATATGATATCAAACCATGGTTACAACACTAAGCCTAGATGGGACATGTTAGTGGAATTTGAAGCAAGAGTTTCGGAAGGATTTTTTGTCGAAAAGGACAAAACTCAAGTTTTGACCCAAGGTTTTAACACAGAGCTTGGATGGACTAGATAAGTGGTCATTGGACTCAAGGTTTCAAGAGGAAATTGTGTCTGGAGGACCAATTTTGAACCTCAAAATGTTCTTGAGTTCCAGGAGGTTACCTTGGCCATTTTAAGAAGCTCGGGAGGAGTAATGGTATCAATAAAACCAAAACAAGAGTGTTGTTGGACCACATAGTAACGTGTGAAATTGTGAAGTGTTTTCATAAATTTTAATCGTTTCTCCTCATTTTAGCTTGTGCAAGGTGTGCACATAGTTCGCAAGGAGTGTGATGACAAAGTCTGTTTCAGCTGATAAGATCATAAGAGATAGCATTGATCTTCATCAACAGAAGTGCAAGGAGTACACAGAAAGAACTTTGTGTTGAGTTCAGAGAGAGATAGAGTTACTAAGAGCCATGTAGGGCTCCGATAGGTGGGAATTGAGCGAGTGCAAGTGTTCATAGAGAGAAATCTTTGTCAAGTTTAGGGACAATAGTATCCGACAAATATACTCATAGAGTTGTTTAACACTCTTTAGAAAATGATCAGTAAGGTGTGCTATGAGAAGAAAGCTGCCAGGAGGGCACGACATTTTCCTTTGAAAGGAAACAGAAGGGCTGAGACCCTTAGGAGACTAATTAAATCGAAAATCTTAGAAGAGATAACACAAGGAGTGCGTAGGAGTCAAACTTATTCCAAGTCCCAAATCTTGGGAGGGATAGCGTTAGTAGAGATGTAGCCCAGACCCAAGACAGTCGGGTTCCCAGAAGAAAGTTCAAAGGTCGAAAAATTTGAATATCCACAAACTCTTCTAAGTTAGAAGAGAGTAGAAGATCAGGATAATGGACTTGCTAAAGTTCTGAAGTCCTGAAGTGATTTGGGACCGTCCATTGTCTGGAAGGACACATGGTAGAAATCCATCAGTTTCGGGTGAAGGCACTCCGAGAGGAATGAGCACACAGAAGTTTGAAACTCTCTAAACATGAAGAACCGAAGTAAGTTTCAACTGTCCAATTTAAGCAGAAACGCGGCAAAAATACACAAACTTTGAAAGAGAAGGTCCCTTTTGTTTTGAAGGAGAATGGATGAGAATATGTTCAGAAAGAGACTACGGTCTTTTATGACCTTTGGATACTTTAAAGCGTGTGGGAGTTAACCCTTGGAGCTATTTGGACTTCACGAGTTCGGTGAATTGAATGAGTTCATCGTAAGGGAGGTAAAATCCCCAAAGTGAGTTAGGGATTGTTCATCATCAAGGAGGACAGGTGGCGTAAGCCTATAGAGTCTGGGTAAAGAACCAAGGTAGGTCCTGGCTATTGATCACCAGGAGGAGTACGTGTCGATAGATCGACATCTCCAGGTGAATTGCACTAGGGTCTTAGTTGAGAATTGAGACTGCCGAACCCCGAAGTCCCGAAGTGGATGAGAGCCGTCGATGTGAATCTGGACACACGACACTAGATCTAGAGCTCTAGAGGAAAGAGGAGGGGGAAAAGTCCAAAGACCCGAAGGAGATATTAGTCATTCATCGAGAAGGGAACCGAAGGATCATTAATCTGGTTGAAAGGGCCAAAGTCTCAAAGTAGAAGTAGAACCATTGGATTGGGAGGACGTGTGACAGATGATCTACCATTTCGAAGAAATCTCTCTAGAAGAAACAAGAGTTTGAGAACTAAAACTCCCAAAGGCTGGAATCACGGAGGAAATCATAGCCGCACATCTGAAGTGACAGGTTTCAGTAGATCTTCCACTCCAGAAGATTTTCATATGGGAAAAGAAGATAGTTGAGAGTTGAAACTCCCGAGGGTCAAAGAGCTAGAATCAATCATAGCCGTTGGTTTGGAAGAGAGCTATGTGATGACAGATCATGGAGGTTTGGGAAGGCATGTGAAAGATAGGAAAGGAGAATAGATAGCAGGTGTTGATCATGGATCATTGCCAAAAGAGAGAGATCAATGGATGAGATGGATTGCGGGGCCAAAACTTGCTCGGATGTTAAAAATCTGAGAGTGGGCCACAATTTATACCACAGTATCGCCAAAGGCATACATGGCACTTTGTAGTGAATTGCAAGGAGAAAAGCGAGTTGGCCTAAAACCACCCTTGGATGCACCCGCAATCGCTTATTTCCATAAGGTCATAGACTAGGGCCATGTGAAGGAAGGGGCTAATGAAAAAGGAGCTCTCACCTGAAACTTAACGTTTCAAAAGCACATAGGCAGAGGTCGTGGGTATCACAGGACCTGCACCTTAGGCAAAAAGGGGGTTTGTGTATACGTGTTTTGGGTTCAATAAGGAACCCGAAGGGTCGATTTGACTCAGATCGAAGAAAGATCTTAGACTAGGAGGTCCTGTAGCCTCGAGGAGAGAAAGGGGGGTCTGCATCAATATGGATGTGCAATTTTTCATATGTTCATGCTTGGATATGCATATAACATGGTGGTGAACTTAGAACAATCTATTATTATGAAATAATGTTTGAGTATGACTAAAAGATGGATTATGTATTCAAGAAAAAGATACAAGAGGGTTAGTTATGTGGATGTTGTTGTAGCTTATAATTTCCATCAAGGTGAAGAACCATGAAGAGGGCAGGAATGGTGATCAAAATGATGGAGGGTGAAGTCTGTGAGCTTCTATAAATATCAGTTGGTCGGACAACAACAACAATTAGGTTGGTAACAACTAGGTAGGTATGCATTTTGTTTTTGTTGATGCATACATGTTGAAGGGGATTGAAGTAAGGATTCCCTTAGTTAATTTTCAGTATTTAAAGTGATATGTAATGGCCAAAGGCCTAGAGTGTGTAAGTGTTGTTGATGCTAGAATACACTTAGAAAAAATGTCAATTGCATATTATGTTATGATTGGTTATGGGATCATAACTAGGTTAATTAAGGAGACATACTCCTTATATAACAATGAATACCCATAGAGCCATGAGTGGAAACTCAAGAGGTTGGATGTACCACTTGAATCTTTGATGGTAAGGTGAAACAAGTACTTTCAGTTAACTCTATGTAGCTAGCAAAAGAGAAGTGGAGAGTACAATAAAACCTCAAGTACTAAAGTATTCCGCCAGGAAAGGGATGAAGAAGTTTATTCCTAAAGAGTAACTGGATGTTGAAGAATCCAGAGTCTATAAAAAAACTTAGTGTGGAATTTGATTCATCCGAGTACGATATTGGTTTAGTTATTGGGTTAGTTGGACCTAGGAAATTAATGAAAGCTGGAGGTTAATATCAGCTTAGTTTGGGACTATAATGCAAAGGCAACCAAGAGTGATTTGGCTAGAAAGTGCCCAGGACAAAAATAGTCATGTATAGTGACTACAATGAGATCACAAGAAGATTAAGGAATCTATGAAGAATTGAATAC
Organism: Picea glauca; assembly: GCA_000966675.3. Classification (NCBI taxonomy): domain Eukaryota; kingdom Viridiplantae; phylum Streptophyta; class Pinopsida; order Pinales; family Pinaceae; genus Picea; species Picea glauca. The sequence continues at coordinate 834,011 of JZKD02S0134638.1, forward strand.
TTCTAGGATCAACAAGGAAAAATTTTATAGGGAGAAAGAAGTTGTTGCAATTTTTGTGGCAGCGAGTATGTTACGGCTTGTTGGGTCAGCTAGAGGAAAGAATGCTTGCACGTTTGCAAGTTCATGATGCTTCTACATAAGGAGGGAAGAAACAAAAATTTGAAGTGTTGGTTATAAGTTTGGTAAAAGAAGCATGAAAGGTTCTGTTTCCATCAGAATTTCAGGCAGTATAAAATTTATTAATGGCAATAATGCAGGTTTGAGTTTTTATTACTCTTTTTGCATAATTGTTGAAAGGAAATTTAGGTAAGAATTTCCTCAGCCATAGTTATTATATAAAATCACATGATTATATTATTGAATGCATACCACTAGATGTGGTAAATGATGGCGGCATGTATTAATTCAAATCTTTTTAGCTTCTGAATGCACACACTGACATAGTAGAATGTCATCTTAATTTGGTTATGGGGTAATAACCAAAGAGTTAAAAGATAATAACTTGTTATAGGAATGAATGCCAACAATATGGTCATGTATGAGACTAGGACATGGTTGGATATGGAAAGGTTATGAGCCACACAGGTACTAAAAGCTTCCTACCTTTAACTAAAACTTCGACTGCAACCTTTTTTGCTAACACTAATGAACACCAAAGAATTATATTCTTGGTGTAGTGTTCGATTCAAAAAGGAAGGCATCCAATTAATTGGGAAGGCAATAGGAAGTGTGTGGAGAATGTGTCAACACATTGGCCAAAATTACAACTCATGGATGGTGAGATACATGACTGAGATAAAGATCATTATGTAAATCAATACAAGGGTGTACTCAATAAATATTCATTGAGAGTTGTACTCATGTCTAATAAGGGGCAGAGTTGCAATCATACATTATGGAATTGTATACTTAAATGCACTTTCCTGAATGCTTTTTGTGAGTGCATGTATATATGTTTTTGGCATGGAAATAATTATACTAATGACTGAAATGTTTCTAACTCATGAAGTTGAGAACATTTCAGGAACTGTTAAACATTGCAATAGGAAAGTTTCAAGGCAGGTAGTCACAGGAATAGAGACTACAAAAAAATTTATGCTCAGAAAAATGAAATAATAAAACTATTGTTATTAATTATGAACATTTATATGCATATAATGATGAGTCACTCTATTTGGTTAAATTGTTTGGTAATTTTGATTGAATTGCTAGGTGCATGCAATTATAAGATCATTGCATAAGGTGTTGTAGATGTTGAATTATGATGTATAGAAAATACCGACAATTTGTTGGTTGTATGCAAGAGGAAGCATTACAGGAAAAATGGTATGCGGTTTGGTGCCTCTGGAAAACCACAAGGATGGATGCATTCATAATATGGAAACAACCAAGATGAATTATGAAATAGAATTTCATGTTTTGGGGGAAAAGTAGAATTCCCTTTTGAACTAATTGGAGTTCCTAAATGAATTATTTTATGTTTTCTCATGATAATTGCATGTGGGTGATACAGATGAGATGATGTTGATTACAAAGAGTAGCTCGAGAAGATGTTGATTGGAAATCTCTGAGGGAATTTGGAACTCCGTGAGCCACGGTGCTCTAAGACTTCCTGAGACGGCTTGTTGTTGAATCCCAAGGAAAGGGAGGTGTAGCAGTCGATGGACTGTGTGACAGTGAAGGTGTACACTCCTAGGGTGGGACAGGAATCTAGGGAAGGGGAGACCATTGGTTGGAGTGCTGCTAACGTTTGATACCTTGTTGTAGACCATGTTGGTGTGGAAGGTCTTCTCAATCAAAAGATAGGTACAATTCTCTATTTATTCTATGTTGTGTATCTTGTATACAGGTTATAATGTTATTAGAATTGCCTGTATATACATATATATACAATGCATATATGATTGAATTACCTGCATCCATGACTATAAATAATGTGTTTCATGTTTCATTTCTTAAGAAATATATACCTGATACTAATGATGTTATTGATTGGAATGTGATACATGTAGTGAAAGAAGGTGTCTTGAAAGTGCATCCGGTGCGCATATTGGACCGGAAGAGAAAACAACTCTAGAATCGATCCATAGGGATTGTAAAGGTCCAGTGGATCGTGACCTAGTACTATCATGAGGACATGACATGGAAGCATGAGGATGCTATCTGGGCAGAATACCCACATCTTTTTTAATATTTTGGAAATCTTGTTGATGTCGAGTGAAAGTTGCACTGAGGACAATAAAAAAATAAGGGGAGGGGATTGTAATATCCCCAAGAATGAGCCCCAATTGTATTTATGAATTGTAATTGTGTATATAACTTGGTGGGATTATGTGTTTATTAGGCTGGAGAGCCTAGGTGTTAAAGGCCAGGAGCCTGATTTTGTATATGTAATTATGCAGATCATTAAAGAAATATAAACATCGTTGTGTGCAAACTGACCACGAAGAAAGAGTGATGGGGCACTAAGCTTCCACAAGGTTGGGTAAGGGAGGAGGAAAAGTGTTTGGGCCTAGGGGATAAGCTAGGGGGCTTAACTCTAAAGGGGATAATATTTTATTATTATTCCTAAAAGACTAAGGTGGACAATTGATGAGTGTTGTCCTAAGTTCCTGATAAAGGGGAACGGATGCAAATGTAGAGCATGCAGCTCCAAGAAGAAAAGTGTCGACCTGGGTACATGTAGTTACAGCTACAGAAGTCAGCCATGTTGGGGGTTTTCTCTTGCATTCTGTCATCCTCCATTGGAATTCGCGGGGATCTGGGGTGTCTGAACCCATTTTTCCTCTACGACTGCATGAACATACCTATGTATAGGGAAGGAAATCATCCCAGGAGGTTTTCTCACTTCCCATCCTTCCATACTCTACCTGAGTTCACGAGAATCCTTCCTGAGAACCGTTTTGTCTCTGCATTGGACCTCTGCATAGCCCAACACCTTTGAAAATCAGATCTGTAAAGTCAACCCATGTCTTCTATGAAGCCTGAGCATATCGTAATTGTCTATGCCATGTGTGTTATAAATGTGGGTTGTTGTGAACACATAGTCCCTTGGATCAGTGTGATTTGTTGTCGTCATATGTTCCTTGTTGAGCCTTACTCTTGTCCTCCTTGTGATCGAAGGGAGCTAAAGAAGCAGGTTGTTAGGCATGTGTACAACATTCTCTCCAGATGAGGGAGGTGGTTGTGGTTGAAGAGGTAGGTTGTCAGGCTTGTGAGTGACTCTCTCCATGTGAGAGAGTGCGCCGAGGAAGTGAGAACTCATGGAAGGGGTCCTGTAGCTTCCACAAAGCTCGAAGAATTTTAGTCTGGCATGTTCTTGAAGCCCAAGGCAAGGGAGGTTTAGCAGCCGAAGGACTTTCTTATGTGACAGTGAAAGTGTATACTCCTGGGGTGGGACATGCATGTGGGGAATGAGAGTCTCTGAGTAGTGGGCATAAGTGGCTCTTGGGAGAGAACCCATCCTCATAAACTATGTGTCTTCTTGTTGACCTTGCCTAGCCGAGGATTCCCTTGCTCGGTGGAGCTTAGTCCCAGCTCGGGGGTGACCTACTGCTGGGAGTGATGAGCAACGCGGTCTAAGACTGGGAGGTTCATGGAATGTTTGCACATAGTTGGTGGTGTTACTCCACTTGAAAAGATAAGTATCAGTCTATTCTTAATTTATATGTTATGCATGTTTGTGCTACTGATGCTTGAATGTTATCATGTGTTCTATTGCAAGTTTGAACTTTTTTTAATTCTATTTAACCTTGTATGAAAACAGTAACTTCATGTTAAATGTGTTAATTTGATTTAATGCATATGTGTGTGTGTGTGTGTGTGTGTGTGTGTGTGTGTGTGTGTGTTTTCCCGAGTGGTAGCATTACCCGATCTCTGTGGAGGGTCGGGGCTGCTACAATTTGGTATCATAGCTAAGTCAGAGCTGAGTAGTGGAATTTCCCAGGATGGTTGATGGTTGGAGATGTTATAGATGCAATATATAGAAAAATATATGCCTCTTGGGCTGTCATGCCCCCCAACTACTACTCCTATAAATTTGTCTCTGGTTATTCTCTACCAGGTGATCCTTCATATGGCACTCTCTAAGAATAGAAACTTGATTGTACCCAATCAATGTAATAAATGACATCTTTACCATGATGGTTCAGTAATCAACAATATTCCATTGTTAAGAAGTGATGTGTTGGTGCTTCTCCTTTAAAAGGTCATATGAACCAAGCACTTTGTCAGACTTCTGCCACCCAGTGTAACGACTTTGATTGATGTTGCGCAATCATTGGTTGTGGTATGCATGTGGCGGGTAACTGTGGACTGTCACTCATGTTTCCAAGATGGAAATGATGGTCAGGGGACAATGCATTTATTCAAAATTGTTGTGTGTTCATCCTACACTTGTCCTTCTCGACAGGTGGGTTTTTAGAATCTGTGCAATGTATATCCACTGCACGGATACACATCAGATTCCTTACTTCCCGATAGGAAACAAGACACGGGGAGAAAGGAATTTCATGCCACGTTCAAAAACACAAAAATGGGGTCAGATCAATTATCTTTCCGGCCTTATCTACAGTCTTGATTTCTAAGTGTTTTTCTGAGGGACGAGTTGCACCTTTTCAGATTCTCATTCCCCTTCAGCTTCACTTGGGCACTACCTAGAGCTGCAAAGGCATTTTCCATGGCCGCTTCACATTCATTTAAATGCTCCACGATTTTCTCCTCTGACATTCTCTGTGCCTCACGCAATTCACATTCTCGTCTCGGCTCTGCAATGCTGATGTCTCGATAGTCCTTTTCACTAAATTCTTTCTCAACTCCCTCTTCGCCTAGTATAACTCTGAAATAGTGAGCTACGCTTGCTTTAGCCGCTGCAACAACGCACAAACATCCATGATTTTAGTGCCCAACCTTCTCCGTATGTCGCATATTTATCGACTTGAACCCTCGACATGTTCCAGTCGAACAATATGCATGAGTAACTTCTCAGCAATCGATTTGGCACACGGTTCGTTTGGAGCTTGGGCCTCCCCAGTCTCCATGTTTTTCCTTGTCCTGCCTCTTTTTTGGGGTATTGGTTGTTGGGGGTACGAGACTTCCACCATATTTTCTTTTACTGCAGCCCCTTCTATTTCTGCCTCTGCGTTGTGACATGCTTCTTCTCTGGTGGGTATAAGGGGATCTCCTTTGGGGTCCCTAAGGATGTCAGTTGAAATAAAAAATGAATCATAGTGCTTGCCCATCCACCTCAATTCCTCAACTATGAACAATTTGATTAGTGAGATATGATATAATCTCTTCTTTAGCTAGTTTGGTTCAGCTTGGACATTGTCTGCCATTCGTCCTAGACTTTGGTGCAAGAAGAAAGGTAGGTTCCATGACCTCTTTCCTATGAAATGCATCAACAATCTAATGTGATTTGGTTGTATTTTGTCAAACCTTCTTTCATAGGTGAAATACTTCCTAATCACCTTGAAGACTTTCTGAAAAGGCTCCTGTAGATACCGACTTGGAACACTCGTTCTGATTTTCCCATTTAGGTTGTTTGGTTTCATGAATTCTTCATAGCATAGCATGTCCAAAGGCATTCCCTTAGACCACCTCTCACAAAGTGGAGGGATCTCCATCGTGGTTGATAGAGTTTCCTTTCTCACCCAGAACATGATTCTCGCAATAATCACACAAAACCCATTAAAACTGAGCGTGAACTATTCTGCCAGTTTCACATTGTATCCTTGGATTTTCTTGCAATAGTGCATGCATCCGACCTATTTGAACCATGCTCTGATATTTGAATATTCATTTATCAATGCTAAGTCTTGAGGCTCACGCCTCACAGTTCTACCACTTTGCGCACTCTTCCTTATGTTTTGGGATGTCGTCATGGTGCAATGCATGTTTTCTCTATGCGCATGGTATGCCACCCCATTCACGCGGCAAATGGATAATGATATTCTTAGCCCAGACCCGTTGGAGGGGTGATAGCGAAACTTTGCGCGATAAGAGAGAATGACTTTAGGAATTCACTGTGTGGCCCCCAGGCGCCATGAAAACTCTCGATGCAAGAACGAGTCAACGTTGTGACAATGACGATGACGTGCTAATCGCAGTAGGGGATCGCGAAAGAGAATTTGGGTGTGACAATAACTCTGAGGATGAGGGGATGATCATGAGTGGGATTGTCGCCTGACTGACTAGCTTGTGACCAACTCCAATAGGATCCAAACCATGATTTAAGATGGAAAAAATGTGACAATCTTGACTGACTCGGTTTGCAACATAGCTGATGGCAATCAGCTTTCCTGCAGTGAGAAAACTCAGGGCTTGTAGTAAAAATTACAAGCAATGCATAAACTAGGATGGTAAATGAAATACATGCAGAATGACTGGCATTTATAACTGAACACTGATAGAGGACACTGAATCCATGGTGATGAGAATTTTTGAATCAGGCTGAAGTTTTGCGCAGCACACTCGTGCGACAAGTACACTTTGGAGTGTGTAAGGTACAAATTATAAGCGCTGCAGAGTATACGTGATATGAGCGCTGTGATTTTGTATCCTTTATGACTTCATAATGAGGTGATCATGGTCGTTATATCCGTCGACATGACCCTTATTCTAACAACTTGCCTCGACCTTTGGCACATAAAATCCCCCTTTCTGACAGGACCTGGCCTTTTGGGAAAAAACCTCTACAATTTACAAATGTTTGATTTTGACGCCCTTTCCCGACTCCAAGGGCTAGACCAACCACTTGCTAACTTCGACCCATTCGTTGTTTAGTACCTGACCTCACACACTTTGACACACGGGCCATGAAACATCTAGGACTGACTCTAACTAAGAAAATGACATCACTAACACTATCTGCAACTTCATCCTTAGTATAGCTCCTCACAGTCCAAAATTCTTCCTCCAAAGCCGACATTGACTCCTTGTGTGTCGAGTAAACATCAAACTGATAATGGAAACAACTTCCTTAGCTACGAGGGCATCTTCTGTTTTCCATTAAATCACAAACTCCACCTTTCATTTCCTTGGTGCCATGATAACCCCCGCCCCACTCTGTAGACCCCCACTTTTGAAAAATCTCAAGATCCCAAAAATACAGAACTACAGACCTCCCTATGTAGAGAGAAACAAAGAAACAAGAACAAACATAATGAATTCAGGAAAAATCTTACCATATTTTCTAATCCTCCTCCCACGCGGAGGAATAATGTCTTCCAAGACGAAGTGATAGTCATTGAAGAGCTCATAACTAACACTTGTTAGTGGCTAGTCATACCTCCCTTCTTCCTGCCTAGTCCTTTCTCCATCATGCCCAAGTGGGCCTTGATCCCCTGTTGGAGCAAAGGGTGCTCTCTAGAGCGCATGAACCTCGAAAACAACAAAATGTAATTCAATGGACTAGACCTCACACGTTGGGCTATGATGGCCCTCCTTCTTGCCAACTGCCTCATTGTGTGGCCAATGTAGCCATGTTGCACCCAACATAAATATGTTTTTATTTATTAATATCGTTTTTTTAAATCCATTTGTAAACAACATTTGATTACATAGCGAATTACACATCCCTTGTTTCTTTTATTGGGATGATTAATGAATAAATGTTTTATTAAAAATCATTAAATAATGTGTCTAAAAGCAAAGCTGAAGGCAAAATAGTAAAACTTATAAAATTAAAGATTTTAATGGATTATGTGATTAATCATAAATTAAGTAAAGGGACAAAAAAAAACATATTCATGTCAGAAGAGGATGTGCTTTCGAGCTTTATCAATCCTTTGAAAAGTCATTCCCATAGTAAATGTAGAATCTTTATAAAAATCTGCTCTACAGTCTGATTTTTTTAAATTTTGTATCTTAACATTCCCATAGTAAATGTAGAATCTTTATAAAAATCTGCTCTACAGTCTCTGATTTTTTTAAAGTTTGTATCTAAAGAGGACCGATTTTTTTTTAAGGTGAAGTATTTTTATAGGACCGCATTCTATAGTGCATTTCTTTAGATATATTTTATGATTCGCTCTCCCTCCATGTGCAGTAATATGCTGATGCAAAATCTATTGTGGGCCTCTGAAGAGTTTTATCACAATCAGCACAAACAAATCATAGACTTTTATGTCCAGATTAGAAAGTTGCAGCTAAGGTTGTAATATCACTAACGGCCTGTTAAACCTCGACAGTCATGAATCCCGCTAGCATAGCCTTTGAAGGCAGTAGACGCGAAGAATAGAGAAAGGAAATTATCTGACAACATTAACACTTTCTTTCTCACATTCTCCATCGTTTAGTGTTTAAAATATAAAGTACATTACATTCCCCATAGCTTTGGCTTTTAAAAAAGAAACAACATTAGCGTCTCTCTCCATGTTCTGAATTATTGCTATTATAATCGGCCGCTTTCTTTCTCCAAGTAGTAGAAATACGAATCCTTTTAATTCCCTTGTAGGCCCTTTAATGAGTTAGTGTGGTGCAGTATTAATTTTAAAATGTCAATTGTATGTATATCTACATTTATATATACAGGAGACGCTCCCTTATCATTAATGTGTACATGGCAAAGTTGGGGATTACTGTGATTCGTGAGAAGGGTGCAGTTACATTGATGGGAAACAACAGTGGAGGTAAAGGCGTCTGTTCAGTGTTGCAATCGCCGTTTCCATATTCGTTGGGCGGAGTATTTGTCATCCTACTGTTGATGGCGATTGCTCTAATCTTTTTAGTTTTCTCCTACTGGAAGAAATCTGGCAGTGACCAAGCAAGAAACGAAGCTGCTCAAGGCACTCGGGATTCAGATAGATATGGAGAAAAGAATGATGTGACGGTTAATGAATCCTGTGATTATCAGATGGAGGGGAAAGTGACGGTAATCATGGCCGGGGACGAGATGCCAACGTTCCTCGCCACGCCAGTGATGTTGGCAAAGCCTGCTGGTGGTAGGATTTCCGTGATAATTGTCTAGGTTCTTAGGATACCGATCGGATTAAAGGTTTTAAGAGACGAAGAAGTTGCGGGCTAAGAAATGATCCAGAATCGACGGATCTATTTTCTTTTTGGTTGTGCAAGAAAATCGGCCAGCATTGCTTGACGTACTACGAGGAAGATGAGTGAGAATACATAGATCCATCTGCTTTTGGCTTATGCAGAGGATCAGTCGGCACTGTTTCAGATGCTAAAGGGAAGACTTCTTTCAGAAGAGGGCGATGCGGTGAAATGAGAAAAACGATTCCTTGGAGATGGAACGGGAGCTAGTTATCTTAAATTAATTTCTTTTGTTAAACTCTTAATGTTCCATGGCTTTTAACAGTAATATAAGGGATTCCTCTGATTTCAACAAACGCAGCTATTTTCTATATTTTTTCGTTGCTTTCAAAACTAATATAAATAATTGTTCTACCTGCCAAAACAAAATCTTATTATGTTGCTTATATTCTCTGTAGCATCTAAACCTATTATAAGTTATTCCTCTGATTGCAGAAATGGAGTTTCTGATTGCATACAATGGAATTACGTTTGATACTTTTTCCGTGGCTTTTAAACTATTATAAAAGATTCCACCACTTGCAAAGAATGCAAAATTAATGGGTGCATAATATATTGTTCTCTTTGCTCTCACCGATTTGCTTATACAACTTGTACTTTACTTTAAGAAGAATCTAATTGCACTTATAAATGAAACAATTTATGAAACATATATATAGAGAGAGGTTTGTTCAATCAGCTAGAGGAGGGGGAGTGAAGATGTTAAGAAAATAACACGAGGGATTGGGAATCCTTTAAAACAACTAAACATTTTATAAAAGAGAGACAAGATTTATTAGATCGGCTATGCAAACTTATAAGAGAAACCTCAACGGGAAGATGCCCAACTTTAATGAAGATAACTATTGCAGCTTCGCATATAAGGATTGTCCTAAGTAAATTTACAGGATTGTCCTAATCAAGTTTACAACTACAAAGACTTGCTTTACAATTGTATAATTGGTTAAACTGTTTTGAAAGTAAGACTGACACCTTTCCTTAATAAAAACATATGGAGTAAATTAAAAATAACAAAAGCCGTTCGCACAATAAGGTTTATTAAGGTACCCAGGTACAAAGTTTCATAAGTGAAAAGAAAAAGAGAAAACCAATACTAAATAATTTTTCCCCAAAAGAGAAAAACAACATAAAAATATATGAAGGATTGAGGACTCATGATTACCCCCAAGGCCAATTTCCTTCACCGGAAGCACAGTGAGGCCACAAGGGCACATCACCAGTGAGTCTATGCTCACATAATCTATCTTTTAATGTAAATCAATTACATATATATAGCACAAGGTGTTCACAACAACCTTGAACTAACCTCCTACAAAGGTGGATCTGAAACCACTAGCAAACCCTAAATTGGACAGGCACACAACAACCCACAACCACTTAGTTACGTAGATACTAATTTCTACATTATTCCAACACTCCCCCTTAATGGAGAAATGGATTTTCTACCAA
>JZKD02S0134638.1:844557-875455 GCA_000966675.3 Picea glauca
GTTGGCAAAGCCTGCTGGTGGTAGGATTTCCGTGATAATTGTCTAGGTTCTTAGGATAGCAATCGGATTAAAGGATTTAAGAGTCGAAGAAGTTGCGGGCTAAGAAATGATCCAGAATCGACGGATCTATTTTCTTTTTAGTTGTGCAAGAAAATCGGCCGGCATTGTTTGACGTACTACGAGGAAGATGAGTGAGAATACATAGATCCATCTGCTTTTGGCTTTTGCAGAAGATCAGTCGGCACTGTTTCAGATGCTAAGGGGAATACTTCTGTCAGAAGAGGGCGATGCGGTGAAATGAGAAAAACGATTCGTTGGAGATGGAACGGGAGCTGGTTATCTTAAATTAATTTCTTTTGTTAAACTCTTAATGTTCCATGGCTTTTAACAGTAATATAAGGGATTCCTCTGATTTCAACAAACGCAGCTATTTTCTATATTTTTTCGTTTCTTTCAAAACTAATATAAATAATTGTTCTACCTGCCAAAACAAAATCTTATTATGTTGCTTATATTCTCTGTAGCATCTAAACCTATTATAAATTATTCCTCTGATTGCAGAAATGGAGTTTCTGATTGCATACAATGGAATTATGTTTGAGACTTTTTCCGTGGCTTTTGAACTATTATAAAAGATTCCTCCACTTGCAAAGAATGCAAAATTAATGGGTGCATAGCATATTGTTCTCTTTGCTCTCACCAATTTGCTCATACAATTTGTACTTTACTTTAAGCAGAATTTAATTGCACTTATAAATGAAACAATTTATGAAATATATATATATATATATATAGGTTTGTTCAATCAGTTAGAGGAGGGGGAATGAAGATGTTAAGAAAATAACATGAGAGAACGGGAATCCTTTAAAACACCTAAACATTTTATAAAAGAGAGGCAAGATTTATTCGATCGGCTATTTAAACTTATAAGAGAAACCTCAACGGGAAGATGCCCAACTTTAATGAAGATAACTATTGCAGCTTGGCATATAAGGATTGTCCTAAGTAAATTTACAAGATTGTCCTAATTACGTTTACAACTACTAAGACTTGCTTTACAATTGTATAATTGGTTAAACTGTTTTGAAAATAAGACTAACACCTTTCCTTAGTAAAAACATATGGAGTAAATTTAAAAAAACGAAAAACGTTCGCACAATAAGGTTTATTAAGGTACCCCAGTACAAAGTTTCATAAGTAGAAAGAAAAGGATAAATCCAATCCTAAAAAATTATTTCCCAAAAGAGAAAAACAACATAAAAATATATGAAGGAATGAGGACTCATGATTACCCCCAAGGCCAATTTCCTTCACCGTAAGCATTTCTCAGAATTATAGAAAAAAGGTGATGTCAAAGGTTTAGTGAAAATTCTTGCAACCACTTTTCAGTACGGAAATACTCCAAGTTTGGAACACCATCCTCAATGAGAAATCGAATGAAGTGCATCTGAGTCTCAATATGTTTTTTTAACAGTGTTGTGAAAAATATGTATGGTACTTTGATTATCACAACAAAAAGAAATACATCATCCTACTAAACGTAATACTCTCTCATCATAGGTTGAAGTCAAAAAGCCTCATGACTAGCAAGAATTGTAGCATGATACTCAACTTATTTAGAAAATCATGCAATGGTTGTTTGATTCTTGCAAGAAAAAGAAATAGGAAAAGAGCCAAGATGAAACCAGATGTGGACCTTTGGTCATCAACTAAACTAACCCAATTTAAATTAGTGGAAGCCACAAGATGAGCACTTGAGGTAAACTAAATGCCAATGTTGGAAGTACCTTCAATGTAACGTGAAATACACTCGATTTCTTTCTGGTGACTCTCATGAGGATCTCAAGAGAATATATAGGCAAGCCCAACTATAAATGAAATGGTAGGGTGTGTATATATCAAATATAATAGAATCCCAACCAATTGCATGTATAATGAATGATATAGAAGTTGGCATAAACTTGAACACCTAACTTAAATGGAGTGGGCACAATCTTGGAATCGGTGATGCCAAAATGTTGGAATAAATCAAGACCATAATTTTTCTTAAAAAGGAACTCTCTTCTAAGGATTAAAGGACATGAATACAAAGAAATAATACAAGAAACCAAAGTCCATCATATCAAAGTGCTTCATGAATAATTGTTGAGAACTCTGAATAATGCATGAAGAACTAACTTTGAAAATTAAATCATCTACATACAGAACATGAATCAATATATTAGCACCATCACTCTAGGTGTAAACTATAGGATCGGAATAATAACAGTTAAAACTTGAAGCAATAAGAATGTTGTCAATCTCATACAAACTCGGGGAGCTTGTTTGAGATCATACAATGAATGTTGAATCTTGAAAACAAGTGATAGATCATTCATAAAACGAGGAGGATAGTCCATGTAAATTTCCTCATGTAAATCACCATGGAAAATAATGCTCTTGACATCTTTGTGATAGAGTGACTAACCTTAGGTGGTAGAAAGAGAAATAACCAAGAAAGTGGAATCCATCTTAGTTATAAGGGAAATGGTCTCAGAATAATCAATTCCTTCAACCCATGATAATCCCTTGGCCACAATATGTGCCTTAAGTTTTTTAACAGAGCCATTTACTACATATTTGGTTTTATAGACCCGTCTACAATGAAGCAACTTTGATCCCTTAGAGAGATGAGTGATATCCTATGTTTCATAGTAGCATACCATTTTTGTATACCAACAACATTGGAATATTGTTGTGGATCAACATAATTGGTGTGAGTCAAAAGAAGACACCAAGTGTCTATGAAGGAGTGTGGAAATGGTCAATGTAGTAATAACTCAAATTAGTTTTCCCATATCTATATTTGTTAGGACTAGTTCATTTGCAAAGGTTCCTCCTCAATTTTTGTCCTTGATCAAATGGTGTCGACAAGAATTTTTATTTTGGTTGATTTGTATCTTTGGGCATATTTTCTACTTGTTTATTTTCAACATTAGTAGTGTGAATTGCAACAATATAATTTTCATCATCTTATTGTTCTACACAAAAATTAATGTGAACATGATCTTCACGATCATTTACAAGACAATCTATGGGGGGATTAGGAGAAATTGTTACGTCAAACCACTCATCAAAGTAGACAACCCTTCTAAATATAACATCTTTAAAAATAGGATCAAATAACCTATATGCCTTCATATCCTAGTAGTAACCAAGAAAAATCAATGGTAGAATTTTCTTCTGGACCATAGATTTTCATTTTTCATATGGAATTAAGACTCATCCTTGATTTCCAAATACCCTAAAAGAAGAAATATTGGGCTTGAGTGATCCGAAAAAGATATTTTAAATGACAATGGTTGAGTTGTTATGCATGTGTTTATTAACCATTGAGGAAGCTGAATGGAAGAGGAAGAACTATAGAAGAAACATCACAACCATATGCACATATACAGATCTGAAATGAATCATAAACAACAACAAACCATAAACACCAATGTGATAACGGAGTTCGACAATCTCAATGGGTGAGGCTCTCTTATTTATGTTCAAATCTTTAAAATTACATCACAGTAGTGCCAAAAGGTTACAAAAATGATCTGGTCTTCTTCTACCAGATCTCTAGAACCCAACAGAAGAAACAAGACTAAAATCAGATGACTGGATCTCCCAAAAATGGCTCGCAAAGGTGTGTTCCTCAATAGATTCCCTGCATAAAAATGTCTTTGGCTTGGAAAATATTCATCATAAACCTACTCTAAATATTCTCCCATGTATTCAATAAGCCTTGGTTTATATAGATATAAAGTTGGTAACCATATCCCAACTTCTCCGTAAGATATGGCATCAAAAATGGCCCAATATCCCCCCAAAAGGGCCAAAAATATCCAAAACTGCTGCAAAAATCAATGAAAAATCACTATTATATAGTGAAAAACCCACTTTTTTCACATATATTGGTATAAGCCCCTTTGGCCTAGGTGCACGCCCCTTCCACAAGGTCACATGAGATCATATGGCCAAGTGATAGGCCCCTAGGGGTTGCATGCTGACCCTTCCTCTATTGGCTATTGGATTCATTGCGCTCCCCATAGAACCAGGGTACGATTGGATGGTACAAGCCCCTCATCGATCGAACCTCCTTGTTTCCAACCTCTGATTCATATGCTAAACCACGATATCGAGGGCTCGAGAAACGATCGAGTATATCTGCACCAACGAAGTATGGACATGGTCACATTACACTAGGCATGTGGTAAGGCATCTGTTGAGGGTTGGGGCTTAGTCCCAACCCTATCTCCACCTGTATGTACACCCCTTAAAATTTAACTATTAGTTTTGTCCTTTGGTAATCAAGGACCATATGTGGGCAGGTTGGCTAGCCTGGCCTTGCCAAAGATCTTTTCCCTTGCCAGAGGTCACGAGTTCAATTCCCAACCATTCCAACATTTTTGCAATAACAATAAACCAACCAATGGGTACCACATGATAGCCCAAGTATAGGCCATGTGGCTCCTCAACATTCTCTCAAACTAATGCCACATGTCAACCATTAACTGGTCTAGTTGTCTACCTCTGCCACATGTTTTCTCCAACTATACCCTACCATGTAAACTTCGTACATATGTCCCACTTCATTAGTATGGATGTGCCATGTGTCACCCTTGCAGTGGTGACACGTGTCACTCCATGATTACTCCACTTCTACCTACCCGACACATCATCTGTGTGTACGCCTAGTTAGCCTACCACGTGTCACCTCCAGATGATGCCACATCAACACCAACTCTTCCTGCCACGTCATTTGTACGGTCGTACGACCTGTAGAATCAGTTGCCATGTGGCACTGCATAGAATTTACATAATATAGAGTCATCAATTTTTTGTTTGTTTGGTAAAATGAACAGATCGCGATATCAAGAGCATATGACGTCCCTTTGAACCCGTTCAAGTTGTGTTTGGTTCATATCAATGAGGCCTACACACATGTGCATTTTGTAGCCATTCTGAGAAATTTGATTTTTAGGCCTTTCTTAGCCCCATCAAGCTCCCACATCCAAATTTGGATCACATCTCCCCACTAAATACCTTTTGGTCCCACAAAAGGTTACTGAACAGTCATCAAGTTCGGGATAGGCCACTTGACTTGTTCCCTGTCTTTGAACTCTGTCCATTGCACTTGTCTCATTAAGATCAACTATAACACAATCATGATAACTGACAACATATTGTTAGCCATTTCTACCCTGTCACATCTCACTAAAACCACTATCATCCATGTAGAAAACATTACTAATGATATCATCAAAAATATGAATGCAAACAAGCTGATATGTTTGTAATATTTGCAGGACATTAGCTTATCTTGAAGCAAACTGTGATTGATTTTCCATTCTACAATCATCTCATGTTCTTGCTTAAGATCAATTACTTGATTTGAAACAATTATAGGTCTGTTTCTTTCTTGAGTTACCTTCTTTAATTGTTCCATTGTTTGAAGAGTTTTATTTTCCTTTACATGATGAGCATGAACCACATATTCTTGACCTTCTTTGGTTAAATGATATTGATTCTTTATCCTGTAGAAGATTGTTTTACGGTCATACAAGTAAGGACTACCTATGACCATTCCACATTCACTTAGTGGCACCACATCACATGTCACCTCGTCTACAAACTTATATGAAATCATAAGTTTTAATGTGCACTACTTTTTTATGTGCAATTGATGTTTGTTTCTTATCCATTTAAGTATGTAAAGCTTATGATGTATCTGTGTTTTTAATCCCAACTGCTTAACCAATTCCTATGAAATTAAGTTAGATTGAGATACACTATCTATCAATGTGTCAACCTTAGTTTGACACATGATGGCCCTTATGTGAAACAAGATACTTCTACAATCAAATCCTTCACCAACTTTACATGTCATACCAACCAATGAGACCTTAGATTCATCACCTGAATCTGATCCCAAGTCTGTGTGTCATGTTGATGCTGCAACTGTTTGCCTCACTTTCTTTTCATTGAACCACTTCAGTCTCTTCTTGGGCAGGGATGATTTTAAGGATGGAAATTTATTTTAAAATGTAGAAACCTTGGCGAATCTTACTAATCCTTCATATGTCAACTATAAATGTTTGGCGATATTTTTGTAAAAATATTCAAATTTATAAGGATTTTACATAGTTTTTATAAAATTTTGGTGATTTTGGGTGAATCATTTTTAAAATAGTGAATCTCATTTTTGGAAAAAGCATGGAAAATTAGCCCGTGTGCGAAATTTAGCCCCTAAAATCATCCATGTTCTTGGGATTCAATTTCCAACAACGGTCCTCATCATGCCCTTCTTTCTTGCAATGCTTGCAAGATGACTTCTCTTCCTTACTCACCACTGAATTTTCCTTCTTTCCATGCCACTTCCTTTTGTCCTCTTTCCTTGAAGACGATTCCCCTATTACACCAACCCCTATTTTTCCTTCTTCCATGTATGTTGCTTGAACATAAACCTCATCAAGATTAGTAGGTCCAAACATGAATACAGTATTTCAAATATGTGTAGGTAAACCTCCTATATACTTCATAAGAGTTTCTTGGGTATGTAAATGAATATCTAACATCAATGCTATTTTACGAAAGCCATCTGTGTATTCTTGCACTGTTTGTCATTTTCTTGGTTTTAAATATTTCCATTCAATTAATGGTTTCTCTTCATAACCCAAAGGATATAATTGGTTTCTAAGTGAAGAAATAAAACTTTGCCATGATGAAAATACATTACCCGCTTGTTGCGTGTCATTGTGCAACTTTTTTTTCCACCATATGAGTTTCGTGCCTGCAAGTCTAAGTGATTCCAACTTTATCTGAGTTGCCTCATCCTTGATCTGTTTCACACTACAACAAACCTCCATCTGTCTAACCTAATTATCAAGTCTCTCTGCATTTACTTCACCATCATGCATGGGTAATTCGAATTTAGCATCAAGTTTTAATAAAGGCATTTCATTCTTATGTTTATGGACATGTTTCTTTGTAGTGGATTTAGAACTTGAACTTGAAGAGGAAGGAGAAGAAGGAGGTGAAGATGGAGGTGAAGGAGGAATTTGAGGAGGTTCCTCTCCTTCTTCACTTTTTCCCTTTGAATATTCACCCGGAACTGGTCTCTTTCATTCCAAGTAATCATCATACAAAACCTTGATCATCTCCGACATGGTGAAGAATTTTTTTCGAAACTCTTTCTCATCTTGAGAAAGTCCCTCTTCTGATGCCATCTTATCACTTTGAGAAGTTCTCTTTATCAATCCAATCAATGGATTCTCTTCAACAAGCTCACCTTCACCATGATGTAGCTTTTCCCTGGTTAACATGCAAAACTCAAATCCAAATGTCAACTAGCTCTGCTACCACTTGATCCAAAAAATATGTATTAAATGACAATGGTTGAGTTATTATGCATGTGTTTATTAACCATTGAGGAAGCTGAATGAAAGAGGAAGAATTATATAAGAAAAATCACATCCATATGCACATATACAAATCTAAAATGAAGCATAAACAACAACAAACCATAAACACCAATGTGATAATGGAGTTTGGCAATCTTTCCTACATCTCAGGGCCTTTGTCTCAATGGGTGAGGCTTTGTTATTTATGTTAAAATATTTAAAAGTACATCACAACAATGTCAAAAGGTTACAAAAATGATATGGTCTTGTTCTACCAGATCTCTAGAACCCAATAGAAGAAACAACACTGAAATCAGGCGACTGGAGCTCCCAGAAATGGCCTGCAAAGGTGCGCTCCTCAATAGCTTCCTAGCATTAAAATGGCTTTGGCTTGAAAAATCTTCATCATAAACCTTCTTCGAATCTCCTCCCATGGCTTCAAGAAGCTATGGTTTATATATATCGAAATTTGGTAACCATATCCCAACTTCTCCCCAACATCTGGCCTCAAATAGGGCCCAATATTGCCCCAAAAAGGGCAAAAAATCTCCAAGACTCTTGCAAAAATCAATGAAAAATCACTATTATATAGTGAAAAACCCACTTTTTTCACATATAATGGGATAAGCCCCTCTGGCATGGGTGCGCGCCCCCTCTACAGGGCCACATGAGATCATATGGCCAAGCGCCAACCCCCTAGGGGCTGTGCGTTGGCCCTTCCTCTACTAACTTTTGGATTCATTGCACTCCCCATGGAACCAGGGTTCGATCGGACGGGATAAGCCCCTCACCTATCGAACCTCTTTGTTTCCAAGCTCCGAGTCATATGCTAAACCACGGGATCAGGGGATGGAGAAACGATCGTGTATATCCATGCCAACGATGTATGGATAGGGTCACATTATACTGGGCATGTGGTAAGACATCCGTCAAGGGTTGGGGCTTAGCCCCAGTGCTTTCTCCGCCCATATGTACACCCCTTACACTTTACCTATTAGTTTTATCCTTTAGTTATCAAGGACCATATGCGGGCAGGTGTGATAGCCCGATCCTGCCAAAGCTCTTCCCTCTTGCTGAAGGTCGCAAGTTCAATTCCCAAGCGCTCCAACATTTTTGCAATAACAATAAACCAACCAATGTGTGCCACGTGGCAGCCCATGTCTAGGCCATGTGGCACCTCACCATTCACTGAAACCAATGCCACGTGTCAACCGTTAACTGGTCTATTTTTATACCTCTTCCACATGTCTACTCTAGTTGTACCCTTCCATGTAAGTGTCGTACGAACGTGCCAGGTCATTAGTACATATGTGCCATGTGTCATCCTTACAGTGTGACACGTGTCAGTCCCTGATTGGTCCACCTATACTTGCTCGACACGTCATCTATTTGTACATGCATTCAACCCACCACATGTCACCTTCTGATGCTACCACGTCAGCACGAACTGTTCCTACCACGTCACTTGTACATCTATATTGCCTATACAATCGACTACCACGTGGCATTGTATGGACTGTACAGTCATCAACTTTTTGCTTGTTTGGCAAAATGAATGGCGATATTACACATCCCTTGTTTCTTTTATTGGGATGATTAATGAATAAATGTTTTATTAAAAATGATTAAATAATGTGTCTAAAAGCAAAGTTGAATGCAAAATAGTAAAACTTATACAATTAAATATTTTAATGGATTATGTGATTAATCGGAAATTAAGTAAAGGAAAAAAAAAAACGTATTCATGTTAGAAGAGGATGTGCTTTCGATCTTTATGAATCCTTTGATAAGTCATTCCCATAGTAAACTTAGAATCTTTATAAAAATCTGCTCTACAGTCTCTGATTTTTTTATAGTTTGTATCTTAAGAGGACCGATTTTTTTTTAAGTGAAGTATTTTCATAGGACCGCATTCTACAGTGCATTTCTTTAGATATCTTTTATGATTCGCTCTGCCCGCTTGTCCACTAATATGTTGATGCAAAATCTATTGTGGGCATCTGAAGAGTTCTATCACAATCAACACAAACAAATCATGGACTTTTATGTCCAGATTAGAAAGGTGCAGCTAAGGTTGTAATATCACTAACCAGCATAACGGCCTGTTAAACCTCGACAGTCAAGAATCCCACTAGCACGGCCTTTGAAGGCAGTGGATGCGGACAATAGAGAAAGCAAATTAACTGTCCACATTAACTCTTTCTTACCCTTACATTAAAAATTACAATACATTCCCTATAGATTTAGCTTTTAAAATCTCTCACTGTTTTGAATTAATCCTGTTATAATCGGCCACTTTCTTTCTCCAACTAGTAGAAATACGGCTCAGCAGAATCCTTTTAATTCCCTTGTAGGGCCTTTAATAAGTTAGTGTGGTGCAGCATTAATTTTAAAATGTCAATTGTATGTATATCTACATCTATATATACAGGAGACTCTCCCTTATCATCAATGTGTACATGGCAAGGTTGGGTGCAGTTACATTGATGGGAAACAACAGTGGAGGTAAAGGCGTGAGTTCAGTGTTGCAATCGCCGTTTCCACATTCGTTGGGCGGAGTATTTGTCATCCTACTGTTGATGGCGATTGTTCTAATCTTTTTAGTTTTCTCCTACTGGAAGAAATCTGGTAGTGACCAAGCAAGAAACGAAGCTGCTCAAGGCACTCGGGAGTCAATTAGATATGGAGAAAAGAATAATGTGACGGTTAATGCATCCTGTGATTATCAGATGGAGGGGAAAGTGACGGTTATCATGGCCGGGGACGAGATGCCAACGTTCCTGGCCAGGCCAGTGATGTTGGCAAAGCCTGATGGTGGTAGGATTTCGGTGATAATTGTCTAGGTTCTTAGGATAGCGATCGGATTAAAGGTTTTAAGAGTCGAAGAAGTTGCGGGCTAAGAAATGATCCAGAATCGACGGATCTATTTTGTTTTTGGTTGTGCAAGAAAATCGGCCGGCATTGTTTGACGTCCTACGAGGAAGATGAGTGAGAATACATAGATTCCTCTGATTTTGGCTTATGCAGAGGATCAGTCGGCACTGTTTGAGATGCTAAGGGGAAGAATTCTTTCAAAAGAGGACGATGCGGTGAAATGAAATTGGAGATGGAACGGTACCTGGTTATCTTAAATTAATTTCTTTTGTTAAACTCGTAATGTTCCATGGCTTTTAACAGTATTATAAAGATTCCTCTGATTTCAACAAACGCAGTTATTTTCTATATTTTTTCGTTGCTTTCAAAACTAATATAAATAATTGCTCTATCTGCCAAAACAAAATCTTATTATGTTGCTTATATTCTCTGTATATTGCTCTAATTGCAGAAATGGAGTTTCTGATTGCATACAATGGAGTTATGGTTCATACTTTGGAGTTATGTTTCATACTTTTTCCGTGGCTTTTAAACTATCATAAAATATTCCTCAAACTGAAAAGAATGCAAAATTAATAGGTGCATAGCATATTGTTCTCTTTTCTCTCACTAATTTGCTCATATAAATTGTACTTTACTTTAAGCATAATCTAATTGCACTTATAAACGAAACAATTTATGAAGCATCAATCTGAATATACTTATATATATATAAAGGTTCGCACTTATAAATGAAACAATTTATGAAACATATATATATTTATATTTATATTTATAGGTTTGTTCAATCAGTTAGACGAGGGGAGTGAAGATGTTAAGAAAATAGCATGAGAGATCGGGAATCCGTTAAAACACCTAAATATTTTATAAGAGAGAGGCAAGATTTATTAGATCGGCTATGCAAAATTGTAAGAGATACCTCAACGGCAAGATGCCCAACTTTAATGAAGATAACTATTGCAGCTTGGCATATAAGGATTGTCCTAAGTAAGTTTACACGATTGTCCTAATTAAGTTTACGACTACAAAGACTTTCTTTACATTTTTATAATTGGTTAAACTCTTTCGAAAATAAGACTAACACCTTCCCTTAATGAAAACATATGGAGTAAATTACAAAAAACAAAAACTGTTGGCACAATAATAAGGTTTATTAAGTTACCCATGTACAGAGTTTCATAAGTGGAGAAAACTAGAAAATCAGTACTAAAAACCTCTTCCACAAAAGAGAAAAACAACATAAAATATATATGAAGGAATGAAGACTCATGATTACCCCCAAGAACAACTTCCTTCACCCAACACATTCCTCAGAATTATAGAAAAAAAGGTGATGTTAAAGGTTTAGTGAAAATTCTTACAACTCGCTTTTCAGTAGGAAAATACTCCAAGTTTGGAACACCATCCTCAATAAGCTATTGAATGAAGTGCATGTGAGTCTCAATGTGTTTGTTTACCGATGCTCCATTGGGTTATGAGAAATATGTATAGTACTTTGATTATCACAACAAAAAGTAGTAGATGATCCTACTAAATCTAATACTTTGTCATCATAGGTCGAAGTCAAAGAGCCTCATGACTAGCAATAATTATAGCACGATACTCAAGTTATTTAGAAAATAATGCAATGGTTGTAAGAGCCAAGGTGAAACCAGATGTGGACTAAATACATCAACTAAACTAACCCAATTTAAATTAGTGGAAGCCACAATATGAGAACCTTAGGTATACTAAATTCCATTGTTGGCAGTACCTTTAATGTAGCACTAAATAAACTCGATTTCCTTCTAGTGATTCGTATGAGGATCTCAAGAGAATATATAGACAAGCCCAACTATAAATGAAATGTTAGGGTGTGTATAAATCAAATATAATAGACTCCCAACCAATTGCATGTACAATGAAGGATTAAGACCCACTGTAGAGAAGTTGGCATAAACTCGAAAACCTAACTTAAATGGACTGGGCACAATCTTGGAATCGTGGTGCCAAAATGTTGGAATAAATCAAGACCATACTTTTTATGAAAAAGGAAATCTCTTCTAAGGATTGAAGGACATGAATAGAAAGAAACAATGCAAGAATCCAAAGTCTATCATATCAAATTGCTTCATGAATACTTGTTGACAACTCTGAATAATGTATGAAGAACTACCTTTGAAAATTAAATCATCCACATATAGAACAAGAATCAATATATTAGCACCATCCCTCTAGGTGTAAACTATAGGATCGAAATGATAGCAGTTAAAACTTGAAGAAATAAGAATATTGACTATCTCATATAAACTTAGGGAGCTTGTTTGAGATCATACAATGAAAGTCGAAGCCTGAAAACAAGTGGCAGAGAATTCAAAAAACTAGGAGGATACTCCATGTAAATTTCCTCACGTAAATCACCACGGAAAATAATGTTCTTTACATATTTGTGATAGAGTGACCAACCTTAACTGGTAGAAAGAGAAAGAACCAAGAAAGTGGAATCCATACTAGTTACATTGCAAATGGTCTCAGAATATTCAATTCCTTCAATCCATGATAATCCCTTGGCCACAAGACGTCTCTTATGTCTTTTAACAGATCTTTTAACAGATCCATTTAATACTTTGGTTTTGTAGACCCATTTACATTGAAGAAACTTTGATCCCTTATGGAGAGGAGTGATATCCTAGGTGTCATATTAGAGTACCATTTTTGTATACAATCAACATTAGAATATTGTTATGGATCAACAGAATTGGTGTGAGTCAAAAGAAGACACCAAGTGTCTATGAAGGAGTATGGAAAGGGTCAATGTAGTAATAACTCAAATTGGTTGGCCCATATCTATATTTGTTAGGACTAGTTCATTTGCAAAGGTTCCTCCTCAATTTATGTCCTTGATCAAATGGTATCAACAACAATTTTTCTTTTGGTTGATTTGTAGCTTTGGGCATATTTTCTACTTGTTGATTTTCAACATTAGTAGTGTGAATTGCAACAATATAATTTTCATCATCTTCTTGTTCTACATAAAAAATAATGTGAACATGATATTCACAATCATTTACAAGACAATCTATGGGAGGATTAGGAGAAATTGTTACATCGAACCACTCATAAAAGTATACAAACCTTCTAAATAAGACATCTTTAAAAATATTATAAAATAACCTATAAGCCTTCAGATCCTCACAATAACCAACAAAAATCAATGGTAGAATCTTCTTTTGGACAATAGATTTTCATTTTTCATATGGAATTAGGACTCAACCATGATTTCCAAATACCCTAAAAGAAGAAATATTGGGCTTGAGACTATTCTGAGGTTCTTCTAATCTAGGTGGATATCGATGGC
Organism: Picea glauca; assembly: GCA_000966675.3. Taxonomy (NCBI): domain Eukaryota; kingdom Viridiplantae; phylum Streptophyta; class Pinopsida; order Pinales; family Pinaceae; genus Picea; species Picea glauca. Next base: position 858,196 of record JZKD02S0134638.1, read on the forward strand.
CACCCACCTATTCCAAATGGATCAAAAAATTCTTCTGGCAACTTATTGTTTTAGTAGTTTTTCGGTTCCTAAACTTTTGGGCTCAGTTTGAGGAACTACATGAAGTTTTTTCGTGATCGAACACCTCAATGATAGTCAAAGTCTCTCATTGAGCCCCCAAAATGAATATCCTAGACGATACATTTCCAATGAGATATTGTCTGCCCCAAATGGAGATCGTATGCCAAAGTTATGCCCCTCAAAAGTTGATACACCAAACTACCCAAAATAGGGTTCACAAAACTATTGGTTTTTCATCTTCTGGGGTTAGGGTTTTGGATTTTCTTTATGTTAAAAAGGCCTTTAGAGCCTCATTTTAATCATCTTCTTGTGAATGAGAGTAGCTGTCACATCTCTTCTGAGAGATAAATTTCCACCATTCTAGCGAGTCTTTCACTTTGTATTTCTATAGTTTTGTACATTTTCCTCATTAATAGAAATTATGTATTACTGTATCTTTGTGTTTATGGTTGCATCTATGTTATATTTAAGTTATATTATTGGATATATGAGATATATATCTACCTTTCTTTATTATATCTCCGCTCTCATTTCATGCTAAAAATAATCTGAATCATCCTCCAAATTCATACTCAGTATTTTCCTATGAGGCATGTGGTTTTGAATGTAAATTTCATAATTCATTGTTCCAAATTAGAAAGAAGGTGTCATGTTCTTGAATTGAATCATGGAATTTTACATCTCTTTCAATATCTAACTTTTTCTTTTATCAATGCAATTTTTCAAATGTGTCTAGGGAACATAGTATTGATGTTGATTTCTTTGTTCGCTACCAAAATATTTGAATGCATGATTGACATAATACCCTCCTTTATATATGCATGTTTTATTGATAGAAAGATGGGATTGCTTCTCAACAAAGTTTTCTAAAGATGCATGTAGGGATTAAGTATATAGTTCATTCCCTTTACCAAGATAGTGTTTGGGAAATGAAATTTTATGCTGCTACATGACTTCATTCAATGCTTCTAGTTTATTGTAGAATTAAGATTTCTCATTCCCAAGAGTGCCAGAAAAAAATTAGGTTGCACTTAACTTATTTTTTTTCTTAGATGTAGAATCACCAAACTTGGCAGACGGAGAAGTGGAATATTTTTATTTCTTCTTAGGCTTGTAGGTAGACTTACCATCTTGGTAAGGATCAATATTTTGATTTTCTTGAGTTTTATCCTTACCTTTGGAGGTGTGAGCCACAAGAGATTGATTCATATATCTAGATAGAGAATATAGTTGCAGAAGATTAAATTTTTCCATTGTAAAATGCTCACAAAAACTCTAAAAGAAATACATTTTAAACTATGTTCTAAGTGCATCTTGTTATCCCCATTTTGTGGGATAACTAAGGATATCATGTCTCGAGGCCCTCAGTTTGCAGATATGGAGTGCCAACAAACCACATGACTAGCAGTGTCCACTTGCACATATAGAAGCCCTCTATATCACCACATTTTGGATCCATTGTTAGGGAATCCACCACACTAGCTACCTTCTATAAGGCAGATGGGCCTTGCTCCATGCGGTACAAGTCACGTATTGTGGAAGGTAATCACATGTTGTATTTAAGTTTCTTTTAACTATAGAATTCTTGCTTGGACATTATTCTTTTGACCGTGTTTCACCTTGGTGAGTGTCATATATTTCCTTGTAAGTGGCCAACCTTTGGTGAAGGTTTGTGATTGGGGGTCCCTTAAGTGGTTGTTGTACCACTCCCAACCATACTTACCACTTTGCGCTCATTACATTCCCATCATATTGCCCTCTTCTAGGCCCTTTGAATTTAGTGACCCAAGAAGGGCATGTAACTAATTTCATAAGAAGAAGGGGTTGAAGGCCCAGAGTGATTTTTGTTGGCTAAAAATAGAAAAGCCTAGATATATACCTTCCATATTATTTTACTAGGGATCCTCGAGAAAGCAATGAAACACTTCTCTATAAGAAAAGGAGGACCTACAAAAATAAATGGTAGTGAATGCTTAAGCAGTTATTTGGAGGATGGGAGGTCTCATCACGATCCATCCTATCATGATCATGAGTATTTAGTGGCATGAAATTACCATCATTTTGTCACCAAGACAACGTAGTGGCTCTCAGTTACACAAGTAAGATAAAGGGGATCTCATCACGAGCCAACCTTCTCATTTTTGTGAGGTATTTGTGAATGAGATTGTCATTATCTGGACACCAATATAGGACATTGGACTTCAACTCATTCCTTAAAACATGAAATAAATAAAGAGTGGTAAGAAATATGGGCTTGGAAAAAGTGCATCGCAAACAAAGGTGCTCCGCACCCTCTACAAAGGTACCCATAAATGAGATAATGCGAGCCCTTGTATGTCATGAAACTCATTGAACTATGAAGTACAAAACTATTCAACCTTAGCATCCACTACATACCCTTGAAAGGAAATTCTTGGGTGAATCCCCTACTTGAGGATACATTTATGACACCCCTCCCATACTTAAACTTGGTCAATTTTATAGGGTTTTTTTAGCATTTGTTTAATTTGATGAGGTAGTTTTGATGCACATGTTTAGGTGCATTTCTTATTACACATGGTTTACACTTTTCATGATATTTTTGAATTGAGATATTTGGAGGGCATACCCTTCTGTTTTGTAGGGCCTTGCTTGGTGGCAAGTTTTGGGAGAACAAGCCTAGCTTGGGCTTCCATGGGGCAAAGAGACCATAGGATGGATGTTGCAGACCCACACACTTAATCACAGATATATGCCTTTGGAGGCTTACATGGCATAATGGAGGATCTTATCTAGCCCCTAGTACTCTAATGAATTGCCTAGGAGAGGGAAAATTTCAACTTTTGAGGGTTGACGTCATGCTCGAGGGGGTTTGATGGTGATGGAGTGATTGTACATTGAAATTTGGAATATTTTGATCGGAGAAGAGATTTATTGATCTTATAACATTATTAGGAGTCTCAAGAATCCCCAACGACCTCCATTTTCCTCTCCAACAACTTGTTCAAGTGGTCGAAACATCCCCTAAAGGGGTGACATCATCTTATTTTTAGGGTTTATATTGTGTTAAAGTGAAAATTAAATATTATTATTTGATGTAAGGGGTAAGATAAGGGTTTTTTACTCCTTATCTTATGTTTTAACCTTTCTAAGTGGACAAACTATGTTGTAAGTTTTTTTTTATAAATAGAGATCATGTGAATCTCATTTCATAACATAACACTCCTCTTGGGAGAGAATACTTATGAAAAATTTGTGCCCTATTAGGGAATTTCTCATTGTCTCTTGGTTCATAGTCTCTTTCAATGGTTTTACTTTAGCTATTGTATGGATGGATGATGTGCTATATCTTCTGGAGGACTATTTCTTTCTTGATGGTGGATTTGCTTGGTTAAAAAGAGGTTTATCTTGTTAATGAGTGGACTAGGTAAGGAATATATTTTTCTTTTCTTATTTTATTGGTTTCAAGGTTAATTTGGTTACACGTTTGGGGATTATAAGTACATACAATACCACTAGTACCATTGTAATGGTATTGAAATACTTTGTTGCATAAGGAAATACTAGGAGGAGTAATAGGGTTTACACCCTCCTAGGTTTTTTCCTAGCTATATTAGCTTGCCTTGGGGAGTAAAATGGATTACACCCCCAAGGAACTAGCTCACATAACTCTTTAATTTTGAGACTCCACAACCCAATATTTAATGTCGCTAATATTCTTTGCATTAGATAAATACAATCATTGCATTGGTATACATGAAAACACGATATTTTGAGATTGTCTAAATTGAAATCTATTCTATGTGCTCTAAGCTTGATAAGGCCACAAGGGATCTTTGATTAGTCAAGGATATATTGTTTCTTTTGTAAACATATTATATAGCCATTAGGGATACATAAAACTCATTTAACTTATTTCTCTTACTCACTATTCATCTGTAAAAAATTGCTAAGAAACTGCAATATTAATCTACTAATTATTGGGAATCTTTTGGGTGGTTTACTTGTGATTTTTGGTGGTTAAATACTGTTGTTGTAGCAATTTTTTTCTACATCCATAAGGATGCTAAAATAATTCTCTAAAAACACTATCTAGCATCCCTCTTTTACCGTCAACGTTTGTGCTTGAATATTGGAAAGTTATGTATTGGTTTAGTGCTTCATTTCCAATAATTGTTTGACAATTTTGATGGTTAATTATGCAGTAACTAGATATTTTTATTGCTGATATATATTTATGTTTACTACTGAAATTAGGAAAAACAAGGTTAAATTTCTTGTCCACCTAACATATATTGTGAATACTTGGTTTTCCTTGTCTCTTGGGCAGGTACTATCTCTTTGCAGGTCACTCAATATTTTGGAAACCTCAAACAACCCTCGAGACTCATCACCAAGATCCCTTTTCTATCTAGAAAACTAACCTATAGGAGAATTCATTCATACATGACACTTTTCACCTCATTCCCCCCTAGGGTAACCTAGATTCCCCTTTTGAGGTGATTCTATCATCTCTAATGTGATGTAAACACCTTCCTAAGGTGACAGAGGGTAGGTGGTCCCTAAGTTGTGACCATTTTGGTGGTTGGGTTGGGATTTTCCCAACATACAACTTGTGCGATAACGTTTTGGTGCCATTTTCGGGGATTATGTTGAATCCTCTTCTGAACCCTAATGACACTTTGGCAAGATATCCCAAATCCTTCCCCTAGATTTCCTAACGACTCCACCTTCCTTGTTTCCCCTTTCCATCCTTCGATGAGACTTGATCTCATATGGAGAATCCATTGAAGTGTATTTTCAGTCAATGGAAATATGGCACCATGGGATGAACCCTCATCTAGAACTTTTCATGCCTCGAAGAAGACACTTTTACAGATGGAAAAGGAAAAGGATACTAATAAATCTACTGAGGAAATGATGAATCATATAAGATATTTATTTCCTACCAAATAACTAGCCCTTGAAAATGAAGAAATTCTTGAAGGACAGACATATGAAGAAAATTACCAAGAAGATCCCGATGAATTTTCTCATGTTGAATATCTGGATGAGACATTTGATGAAGAGGAATTACTTGTATATTCCCTTTCATTTGATGAAGACGTCTGGGCCTCTAATCCTCCTACACATCAGGAAGAGAACATGATGATTTGCGATCCTTTCAAAGATCTTGAAGATGCATTATTCCATGACTTCAGAATTGAAGAAGTATTGGAGGAAGCCTTGGATATGATAGATCCTCTTGAATAAAAGAGAACCAATCACTATGCACTAAGGATCAAGCCTCTTGTGATGAAGAGGCAATGGAGGGGCGTGTCTAGAAGAAAAAATAAGTTATGATAAAGCACAACATATTGAGGCACCGATATCTTTTCTCTCGCTTTATGAAGGCAAGGTTGTCAAACCTTTCTCTCCTCCTACACATAATGTTGAGGAAGTGATCAATCTCAATGATGAATAATTTGAAGATCTAGTTGAAACCGCTTTAGCCTATACTCTTCCTGCACACAAAGACAAAGAGATGGTTATTTCCAGTCACACAAATTTTCTTATGAAAAAACCCTTTGATATGGTTGATGGCATATAGACACTTTCATACATACTGGCAGATGTAGGTGGGATTTTGGTTGTCTCGTTTTTATAGAGACCCCATTTATGAAATTAAGGATATCCCTCAAGAAAAGGAGTTTGAGTTGTCATCTTCAGAGGACTACTTTTCATGCATATAGGATTCATATGTTTGGCATACTGATGATGACACAATTATATATTTATTTGAGGATGATCGGTCACAACATTTTCAGAATGATTTTCAATGGTCTCTTGGGACTTGTGATGCATATTTTTTTGGAGATGCATAATTTTTGTAAGAGGACTCTCAACCACCTTCATACTCAATTTTGGAGGATTATGAGGACGTGGCCATCTCAAAGGGAACTAAAGTTCACTCTACAAAGATGAAGTCTTTTCATATTGAGGATTTCTACACGGATTCAGAGATGAAAAGGTTTTGTTTTTATTTCTCTAGACCTCAGCTTGTCCCTTACCACATATGTTTTTCTCCAAGAATCCATGTAGTCTTTTTACAATCTCCCATCTCCTCTCAGTCTTCAAGAAGCAGTGATCATACTAATGGGGATGAATATGAGCCATCATAAACACATAATATCCCTTTTCAGAGATGGATTGACCATGTTTGTGGTCACACTTTCATGCGGCATGATTAAGATGATGGTTTCTCTTTCCAACAAGATTTTCTCCATCCCACCCATCTCTCTTCATTTCATTTCAGATTGATTATATATCGATTTATGTGCATGATCATTTCGTTCTTGACTTATCTTTGTTGTTTTACATAATTAGTCATAGGGGGAGATACTTTTATGAGATGATCAATTGGTTTCACTAGATATATTACTTCACCTAATTTGTCATGATCCAAGACTTGATTCGTCAGGTTCCCAAGGCCCTAGGTAAGTAGGTAAGTCATTTTTGTTTCTTACATTTTCATATTGATATCTCATGTTAGTTTAGATGCATTTCATATTTAATTTTTCTCTACTTGCATCTTCATTTCATGCTTAGTTTATAGTTTTTTTTTAAATGCTAGAATTTTCTTTTCTATAATAGTTATGATTTGGATTTTGATATATATGGCTGAAGCGTGATAGAACCACCCTATATTTTATGGTATTTTTTCCAGTGTAGGCATAGTTCTACCAGGAGATGTTGTGATTCTCATGCACTCTATGGTGAGCACATGTCCCCAAGTAGGAGTTATATGATATCCCCATTTTTTGGGATAACTAAGGAGATCATGTCTCGAGGCCCTCAGGTTGCAGATATGGAGTGTCGAGATACCACATGACTACCAGTTTCCACCTAAAAAAATATGAAATACCACTCTATATCCACATTTTGGATCCATTGTCAAAGCATCCACAACACTAGCTAGCTTCTAGAAGGAAGATGGGTCTTGATCCATATGGTACAATTCAGATATTGTGGCATGTGTTCACCCTATTATTTGAGGCAATTAAGCATGTTGTATTTAAGTTAATTTTGACTATAGAATGTATTCTTGGACATTATTCTTTTCACGTTGTTTCTCTTTGTTGAGTTTCATAAATTTCCTAGTAAGTGTCCAAAATTTGTGAATGGGGATCCCTTAAGGGGTTTTCATACCATTCCCAACCATACTTACCACTTTACACTAATTACACTCCCATCATATTGCCCTCTTCTAGGCCCTTTGACTTTATTGAGATAAGAAGGGAATGTACCTCATTTCATGGGAAGAAGTGGATGAAGGCCCATAGAGATTATTGTTGATTAAAAGGCTAAAAGAATAGATATAGACCTTCCAGATGCTTTTCCCAAGGATCCCTTAGAAATAAATGACATGATTCTCTATAATAAAAGGGGGACCTACAAAAATAAATGTTAGTGAATTCTTAAGGTGTTAGTTGGAGGATGGGAGGTCTCATCACAATTCATCCTAACATGATCATGAGTATTTAGTGGTATGAAATTACCATCATCTGATCAACAAGCCAAGGTAGTGGCTCTCAGATACAGAACTAAGAGAAAGTGGGTCTCATCACGATCCAACCTTATCATTTTCGTGAGGTATTTCTAAATGACATTGTCATTATCTGTACACCAAGCCACGACAGTGGCCTTCAAATAGTTCCTTAAAAAATGAAAGAAAGAAATAATGGAAAGCGAGATGGACTTGGAAGAAGTGCATCGCAAACGAAGATGCCACACACCCTCTACAAAGGCACCTATAAATAAGATAATACGTTCTCTTTAATGTAATGAAACTCATCAAGCTATGAAGTCGAAACCCCTTCCAACTCAACATCCACTAACTAAACTTGAAAGTACATCCTTGGGAGCATCCCCTACTTTAGGGTTTTGGTCTACCCAATAGGAAATTTATGACACCACTCCCTTACTTAATCTTTGTCAATTGTATAGTGTTTTTGAGCATTTGTTTAATTTGATGAGGTAGTTTTGATGCACATGTTTAGGTTCCTTTCTTATTATATGTGGTTTACACTTTTCATGATATCTTTGAATTGAGATATTTGGAGGGTGTACTCTTTTGTTTTGTAGGACCTTGGTTGGTGGCTAGTTTTGGAAGAACAAGCCTAGCTTGGGATTTCATGGAACAAAGAGCCCATAGGTTGGATGTTGTAGGCCAACACACTGGATCACAGACATATGTCTTTGGAGCCTTACATGAAATCATGGAGGATCTTATCCTCCCCCTAGTACACTAATAACTTTCCTAGAAGAGGAAAAATGTCATGTTTTGAGGGTTGACATCATGCTTGAGGGGGTTTGATGGTGATGGAGTTACTTCACATTGTTGCTTGACATATTTGGACCAGGGGATATATGGATTAACCCTAGCACATGATGATGAGGCTCAAGGAGCCTGAACGACTTGCATTTTCCTCTCCAACAACTTGTTCTAGTGGTCAAAACGTCCCCTAAAGGGGTGACACCATCTTATTTTTACGGTTTCTATTGTGTTAGATTGAAAATTAAAAATTATTATTTGATGCAAGGGGTATGATAAGGGTTGTTGACCCATTATATTATGTTTTACCCTTGCTAAGTGGACAAACTATCTGTTAATTTTTTTGTATAAATAGAGATCATGTGAATCTCATTTCATAACATAACTCTCCTATTGCGAGAGAATACTTGGCTGAAATTTGTGCCCTATTTTGGTATTTCTCATTGTCTCTTGGTTTCTACTCTCTTGTAATAGTTTTACTTTGGCTATTGGATGGATGGATGATGCGTTATCTCTAGTGGAGGACTATTTCTTTCTTTATGGTGGATTTTCTTGGTTAAAAAGAGGTTTATATTGTTAGTGTTTGTACTAGGTAAGGAATCTTTGTTTCTATTTCTTATTTTCTTGGTTTCAAGGTTATTTTCCTTAATATTTTGGGGAATATAAGTACATACAACTCTAGTAATCCCATTGTAATTGTATTGAAATACTTTGTTGCATAAGGAAATACTAAGAGGAGTCAAAGGGTTTACACCCTCCTAGGGTTTTTCTTAGCTATCCTAGATTAACTTGGGGAGTAAAAACGCTTACACCCGAAAGGAAGTAGCTCACCAATCTCTCTAATTTTGAGATTCCATAACCCAATAGTTAAAGGAGCTAATACTATTTTCATTGGAGAAATAAAATCATTGCATTGGTATCTGTGAAAACACAAGATTTTGAGATTGTCTAAATTGGAATCTATTATACGTTATTTAATCTTGATAAGGCCACAAGGGAATTTTTATTTGTCAAGGATATCTTATTGTTGTTATAAAATTTATACTACAACCATTATGCCTAAAACAAATGCATTTAAATTCTTTTTCTTAGTCAATATTTATCTTGTTGGCGACGGAAGTCACTCAAGGATTGTAGCAGGAGCAGAGCCCGACGCCCATCAGTTTAAGTCACGATTTGTGTATGATAGGGGTGATCGAATGGAAGTAAACTCGGGTGATATAATTTCAACTTCGAAACTAGGCCAGGCATGCATGGGCAAGTGAGGTATTATATATACTCCGAACAATGAGTTGTAGTAAGGGTGAGTAGGAGGAAGACTTGTATCAGAGAGATGCTAAGGTCCTTTGTCAACATCAGGTTTCTAACAGACTGTAGGAGAAGGCATTTGAGCACAAGGTATTCTTACATTCAAATGCAGAAAACCAGAGAATACAAGAGTGCCACAGTAAATACTTTATCATAACACAACTGCAATAATTCATGTGAATCAGTCAATCATGAACTCCCTCAGTATGAGATGAAAACTAGACGGAATAAGGAAACTGTCTTTCATTAAAGAATAAATCTTACATACAGATGCATAACCAGAAAGATAGAGTGCCAGTTAAAACATTACAATCGGGAGCTTCGCTCTACCATCGATAGCCTGAAAAATATCAAAACTAAGTATATATATAATCCAAAATAATTTCCCAATAGAGGCCTACTAGAATTTCGGGATGAGGAGTCACTTCAATCAAATCTAGCCTACACTCCTCTGTCATACGCCACCTTAATTTTGCATGGTTCACGCCAGGGGGTAGTTGAGCCCTTAAATGTTGAATTAGCATGTGCAGGCTTCCTTGGTGAGTCGAGGACTCGGCGTGGCTTCCATGAAAAGAACCAGTGCAGAAGACCATCTCGGGCAGGCTTTCGGCCGGGACACCCATACTTTGCAATTAATGAGTGAGGGGAGGTTTCAACCACCCTCTTTCTCCTTCATTCATTCCCAGCAGGTACAGGGATTTAGATTACGTCGAATCGGGGTTTGGAACACAGTGCCCCCTTTTTGAAACTCAATTCGATGCTTTTGGCCTCCCCTTTGTACAACACTTTCTATTTTCCCGAGTGTCCACGGGCCGTGACCTTGCGCCTATTTTCCAGAGTGCTTTTGGCATTTCGAGGTTCGTGGATAGTAAATAGCGGGTCTTCTTTCTTCAAAATCACAATGGGCGAAATGCCGGGAGGACCCAATCGCACACCACGTGTTCATCCAGGATGAACGGATAAGATCACTCTAGGAAATCTGGGGCCCGTCTCGTCAAGTGATAAATTCTAGCGCCCCTCCTGTAGGCCTGCTCCTCTGTGACAAGGCGCCAAAACCATGGGTCTAATTCTGGGCGCTTTCGACATTTTAGGATTCAAGGTTTCGAGAGGTGAAATGACGAGGTGTGCTTACCCCTTGAACTCCTGAATACCGACGTGACACGGATGTGCGCCGCGCGTCCTTTAGATGAATGACCCAAATAGTCTTCGCTATTATAAAGGGGGCTCCACCTATTTACAGGCTCGCTTGATGTGACCCAGTGCTAGGACCATGGGCTCAGCTCCACAGGTGCTTTCAGCGTTTCACCGATCGACGATTTCAGTTGTAAAGAATAGGAGGCTCCTTGTCTCCCAAAACACCAATCCCCAATACGCTGACTGTCTGGCACCTGTCTCAACTGGATCGGCTGACCCAGAATTGCCTTGAACTATTGGCGCTATCCTTCGTGCTAAATCTCGGGAAACTTGGCAGTCCTGAAATCCCGATGCACGTCGATCCGTTTTGTAGGTGGATCTCAGCCGCTGACATCAAAACTTTGCCCGCTTGCTTGACTTTTGATCGGAAAAGAGATTCTCTCGCGTTGCCCTGGGGCACTTATCATGTAACCTGCAGGCCTGGGTATTTTTTAACCCAAGACAAATAATGTCGCTAGCATATCTGTCAAAAATTGCTAAGAAGTTTCCATATTAATCTACTGATCATTCTGCATCTTTTGGGTGGTTTACTTTTGATTTTTGGTGGTTAAATATTTTTGTTGTCAAAATTGTTTTCTCAATCCATAATGTTGCTACAATAATTTTTTGAAAACACTATCTAGAAGCCATCTTTTATAGTCAAAGTTTTTTCTTGAATACTGGAAAGTTATCTATTGGTTTAGTGCTTCATTGTTCAATAATTGTTTGAAAATTTTGATGGTTAATTATGCAGTAAATAGCTATTTTTATTTTTGATATATATTTATGTTTACTATTGCAATTAGGGATAGAAGCATTAACTTGCTTGTCCACCTAACATATATTGTCAATACTTCATTTTCCTTGTGTCTTGAGGAAGTATTATCCCTTTGCAAGTCACTCAATATTTTGACAAACTCAAGCAACCCTTGAGAATCATCACCAAGCTCCCTTTTCCATATAGCAACCTGACCTATAGGGGAATTCATTCATACATGAAACTTTCCACCTCATTTCTCCCTAGGGTCATCAGGATTCCCCCCTTGAAGTGATTCTATGATCTCTAAAGTTATGGGAGCACCTGCCTAAGGTTACATCAAGTAGGTGCTCTCTAGGTTGTCGTCACTTTGGTGGTTGGGTCGAGATTTTCCCAACCTACAACTTGTGTGATAACACATCCATATTGGAATATAAGGTAAAGGAAAATACTTGAAAAATACCTTTCAAGTTCAACAAAATTAGAAACATCATTTGTTTTGTTTTCTCACAACATTTCAACTATGGTGACAACAATTTTAATTTGGAAAAATAATATTCAATGGAAGAATGCTTATCATGTAAAAGGGATGACAATTGAGCTTACAACTTTATTGTCCAAAATTCATTGACTTTTCCAAATAGTGAACTTAACTTCTCCCATATTTATTTTGGTCTCCTACATTGAACAATATCAAATAGAAGATCATTTAAAACATGCAATCTAGTCAAAGACTTGGTTTTATTAAATTTGTTCCTATTGGAAAATATCTCAATTTCTTTGATAAATATCTATGATAATTATGAATAAATAGAATCCCAAAGACTCAAAATTATTCATTTTAACACCAATCACATAGTTTATAAAGAAGGGACACAGAAGTATATCCAAGGTGCTAATAAGTGCAAAATATATAACCCCTAGACACAAGAGAACTTAAGCAAAATTTTATGAAGAAAAAAGGTTTATAAAAAATCATAGTTTCGCGAAATTTTACTAAATGTGATACTTGGATTTTTTAAGTTTGAATTAAGATATAGAAGGAATATGAAGGAGGAAGGGGCAAATAAATTACCATACTCCAATTATATGTTTTGGATATTGTAGTTCATGGATAAACAAAACTAGTTGATTACATAACCAAGAAATCCTTGACAAATTCTCAAAAAGATCAAGTCAGAGATACTAGGAAGAAGGATGTAAAATCCCTCTACTTCATCAAAAACAGCTTGGATTAAAGTATATTTCCCAAGATCTCAACAATGAGATTCTCAAAGAGAGCGTGGTACATCTTAGATACCATCTATTAGGGCATTACCAATGTAAAGACATGCAAGTTGCAAACATTACGAATGAATTTTGAGAATCAGAAGATGATGGTGTTAGAATCAATAGACTAGTACATGACCCAAGTCATGAACATAGTAAATCAGTGAAGGATGAATTGTGAAGTTTTGAATGCAGTGATTATAACCATTGAAGATTCTAAGGACTTGAAAAAAATATCAATAGATAAACTATTGGGATCCTTTCTATCCCATGAATCTCGAATGAAAAAATATGACGATTCCTTGGGAAATGCATTCAAAACTCTGGTTTTGGTCTCAAGAGGCAGAGAAGGATCATGGTCAAGAGACAGGGGAAGGAGCAACATATTTAGCAACCAAAGAGATAGTTTAGAGAAAGAAAGGAGACCGGATCTAAATCCTCATAGCTTAAGGGAAACATCAAGAGAATCTCAAAGACAAATCAAAGGTATGGAAAATCCATAGTTATTTTTTTAATTGCAAAAAGATGGGTCATTATGCATAGGAATCTAGGAAGAATAATACCAACCTTCGAAGACATCATGAAAATTATTCTAACGCCTCTTATGTAATTTCCCTTTCCAAATGACCTCTCCCATAGGATGACTTAGTATCTTATATGATTCCATGTAGACTATAGTCAATGGATAGGGGATTAATTGATTATTTGATGTCATTTGGGTGAAAATGGTAATGTTTATAAAGTGACATTAAGTAATTAAGTGTTTAAGGAGATGTTCTTAAGTGACTTTGGGAAAATATTAAAATGTGAACCTTATAAAGTCACTTTAATTACTTAAGTGACGCTAAAAAGGTAAAAGGGTAATAAAAAAAGGTAAAAGGGTCAACAAAAAGGTGAAAGGGAAAATACAAGAAAGATGATCGAGTTCATTCTCTTAATATGTTGATCATATTTTCTAAAAATTGATTTGGAGAGAGATCTTGTGGGTTGCGAGGGTTTTGCAGCAAAATCCTTGTGGAGGGTTAGTTTCAGTGGTGAAATATTCCACCCTAGAAAATCAAGAGGAAGGATCATTCATGTTCTTATTTGGATTTTATTTCCAAAGACAATACTCAAATCCGTAGGATTTAGTGTTAAGGGGGTTGATTTACTCATTGTAGCAAATTGGGGTTTTTTTGGAAGAAAAATTCATTTGTGGAGGTTGAGCTATACTTATGGAGGTTATTCTTGTTTATGTACATCAAATTCCTTAGTATGGAGACCTATTTACTCTTACATTAGTCGTGTTCTCCTTGTTAGAGGCTGAGTGCTCTTGGGATGCCATCATGTCTTTTATTGGGGACGATTTGGCTATAGGAGGGAAGAGTTTCATCTATTGTGGTCTTCATTCCTTTTTGTAGGCCATCCTTTCGTTATGTTGGTCGTGGAGGCCATATTTGCTGTGTGAAAGGGTTGTACTTCTGTTGGAGGGGTCAATCTAGACTCTAACTGCAGCTAAACTTTGTAATAGGTCAGCTCGTAAATAAATCTTATCTGATTTTGGTGTTTATTTTCTACTAAAATTAGTTGGCTAAGTTATTTGGCAATCAAACCCTTGTGTATGCACTGGAAAACATGTCAAGAAAATGAACTAGCAAACCATAAACATAACAACAAGAACTAGAGGGTTTTACATTGGGTTTTGAGTGTGACAACAAAGTGTTTGACAAATATCAACGAATCGTTTGATGAAAGTCCTAAACTAGACAATCATTGAATTCAACAGTAGAAAAACATATATTAATATCAACAGTAATGGGGGGCTATTACATTTGAGAACTATGAAGAATCATTATTCCTTATTTGTAAGGCTTCTCAATATACTTCTGATGATATTTGGCTTTTAGATAGTAGGTGTAGCAATCATATGACATGAAATAGAAGCTTAATTGTAGATTTGGGGTGAATTAAAAACAACTACGAGTTGGATGAATTCAAGCACAAACACACAAAATAGACAAAGGATGAGTTGTGATTTTAAAATCTCAATGTTGTTCGATGTTGTTCCCCCTTTCAGTGTATGTTGTCTCCATAATATTCCAAGCTTCTTTGGACCTGGTCATTGTTGCAATTTTCGAAATAATGCTCTCATTCAAGCCTTCCTGAACGAGAAACAATGATGTTACACTATCCTTCTTATTTTCTATGAGGTCTATGAGAAAACCTAATTTGAGGGTTCTTCAAACTCATTCAAAACAATATCTCATAAATCTTTTGTGATTAGTCTAGTTATCATCTTAATAGCCCGAAAATTATAATTTTTACGAATTTAAGGTGGTGAAAGAAAATAATCTCTCCCCAAATCCATACAAATAGTATATATCCATGTCCTTTGTGGAAATACACAAAATTATGAAAAAATATACGATGCTCTGAGTGGATGAGCAACAGATGGCCTCCTAAAACCTTCGTGATCCCAACAATCTGCCTCTTCCACTTGAATCACTTGAATCTTTTTTAGACTGTAGTCTCCTCTATGGCTTTGGGTGTGAAAAACAGAGGTCAATTGGGGTTTGGGATTCGGTGATTAAAAATTCCAAACACCAACACACAACAAATCACGAATCGTGAAAATGCAAATGGAATGTGGCCTCGGTGCTTTTTGGGTTTCGTGGTTTGCAAACCCTTAATACAAAACAACGAGCAACTTCAATCGCTGAATTGCGAAATGCATACAAACTTTGGGCCCCACTACTTTGGGTTCAGGATTTTGGGACTAAATAAATCCATGCACAAGTAAACTCGGAATGCCAAAATATCAATTTTGTATTTAATCTCCTTTTAAAATCACACGTTCCAACAAATAAACTAGGAATAAATAAATGACCATTGGTAAAACCAAAAAATTACTGCGTTTGCTCAAAAACATTTTTTTATCAGGAAATAAAATGAGTTTACAAACTCAATGAAAAAAACAAAATAAATATATACGTAGAGAAAACCTCTGAACACAGAATAACCGATTCAATTCAAGAAATGCTTTCAAGCTATCTCCTAGATTACAATTTAGACTCTCGCATTTAAACACTGAAAATTGCCCCTTCGATCTTCTAAAGGATTTTAATCAAGGTGGTTTAATCCTCGAGTCTTGAAGGGTCAAGAAGGCCATCATTCACCATTTTCAAAGAGGCAGTGAAATGATTACTTCCTAACATTGGGGTCTCCTCTCTCATACCATGAAGGGTCAAGACGACCACCATTCACCGTTTGCAAAGAGGTGGTGAAATGATTACTTCCTAACCATTCACCGCAAAGAGGTAGTGAAATGATTACTTCCTAACATTGGGGTCTCCTCTCTCATACCAATTTGAAGGAGGAAGGGGCGAATCAATTACCATATTCCAACAAAAAACCCAAAAATAAAAATGACCTATCAACCGATTTGAAGAGTTGAGTTGTATGTGATTTGAAGGAAACATGGGATACCACTGGGCCAAGCCATGATGCTAAATATATTTCAACAATATCATTGTAGTCTGTATCTATGGAAATAAAAAATACAAACCAGATTGTTGACCTCCTCAAAAGCTTCAACAATATCATGTCATGTTAGCCCACTCATTCAAAATCCACACCATGGCCAATTCTTTGTAGTGATATAGATTTGTTTATAAAATGAAAACATGACAAGAATTATGGAAATCTCGACCCAACATCAAACTAAAAAAAAATTAAAAAATGAGCCACCTAAGGCCACGGATCTGATAAAATATGAAGCAAAGAATACAGAGAAAGAGTAGAGCAGAAATAGAATTCAGTATATTAGGTAAATGAAGAAAAGACTACACTAGAAAAGGGAAATTAGTTGAGCTAAATAGGCTTAAGCAAATCAAGAAATGATAGTACATCTGGCCAGGACAACTAGCAGTATACAGTCAGACTGTTGACGTTACATTATGCTATCACTCTAGGAAACTACCTAGGGTTATAGGCTAGGTATGCCTGGTAACTTACAAGATTCAATGTTTTTGGTGTTTTTTATCAAAATGGATCAATGGGATGACTAAATCAGAGTACATCATTCAGACATTCAACATGTAAACAGATGAAACAATGCCCTCAAGAATTGATTAATCAACATTTAAACATCAAAGGTGAATGAAGAAACCATGTAACCAAACCAGTACGAAGTAGGGCTCGAGAGACATGCAAAGAACTGAAATCAATCTGTGAGCTGAACAATGGAAGTAAACATTCACATTCAGAGCTAAACCAAACTGATACAGTGAAAGAGAAAGTGGAATCCGATGTCAAAACCGAGAGAAAACTGTGATCTATATTAGCATGAAAAAGATGAATACAGTAGCCAATTATTCCATCCAAAATCGAACCCTCTCAAATGTCTTGGTTCGCAGGCTTTA
>JZKD02S0134638.1:924531-937460 GCA_000966675.3 Picea glauca
ATCAAAGTACTCTAAGAATTGAAGAATTGTAGAAATTGAAGAAGTCTCAGGAAGCATTATCAGGTTCTATGTGATGATTGGTTGATGGTGATGATTTAATGTAAAGTTTTATTATATCTCATATATTGTTGGGTGGAAGGAAGGGACAAGGATGGAGAGTTCAAATATATATTGATATTGGAGGATTGTATCTTCCTCTTGGAGGTTTATCCATCCCTTTACATTTGGAACCTGTAGCTACCTTTGGAATTCATTACTTCCCTTGAACAATAACTATTGATTATTTCTCATATATTGTGCATGGTGTATTGTGGTGTATTGGTGTAAATATTATACTGTTGTTCATTGCTCATTGGATATAGTTGAATGGTTTAGGTATAAGTTGAAAAAGGGTCTAAATTGTACTTAATATTGATTCACCCCCCTCTCAGTATCAATAGGCTCATCATCACAATATTGGACTGGCTTTATGTCACAACTATCAAGCTAGAAGCACAGTACTCGTCTTGCTTTACGTCACAAAAATCAAGCTAGAAGCAAGATACTAGACTTTATTTACATCATAGCTATCAATATGGAAGCACAATACTAGTCTCATCGTCTTTCTTTACATCACAACAATCAATCTTGAAGCAAGATATTAGACTATATTTACGTCACAGTTATCAAGCTAGAAGCACAGTACTAGTCTCATCTCATCGTCTTTATTTACGTCAAAACAATCAAGCTGGAAGCAAGATACTAGACTGACTTTATGTCATAGCTATCAGTCTGGAATCATAGTACTAGTCTCATAACATCATCTTTCTTTACGTCACAACAATCAAGCTAGAAGCAAGATACTAGACTGGCTTTACGTCACAACTATCAGGCTAGAAGCACGGTACTAGTCTCATCATAACACTACTCCCCCTTTCGAGGAAGGACCTTTCAGACTATACCAAGTTTATCTTGAAATTGCTCAAACTTTACACAATATAAAGGCTTGGTCAACACATCAGCAACCTTTTAATCTGTGCTAACGTATTGGAGATTTAAGGCTCGTCTTTGCATCATCTCATGGATGTAATGATATTGGATATCTATGTGCTTCGACCTGTCATGGAATAAATGATTCTCTATCATCTTTATGCAGCTCTAGTTGTCACATAGGATCATGGTTGCTTCCATCTCTAGGGAAAATAGACCAGTCAACAACTTTCGAAGCCATATAGATTCACAACTAGAAGAACATGCAACAATGTATTCTTCTTCCGTTTTGCTGAGAGAAATGCTGGATTGTTTCTACTCTGCCATGAGATCATGGTTGATCCCAAACTAAAACAACATCCTGAAGTTCTCTTCCTATCAGAGACAGTTCCTACCCAATCTGAATCTGTGTACCCACTCAATGTGAAATCATGATCTCCATCATAACTGAGGCCACAATGTAATGTACCCTTAAGGTACCTCATCACATGTTTTGCAAACACTAGGTGAACATGTCTGGGTTCTACCAGAAACTGACTCAAGGTGTTCACGACAAAACAAATATCTGGTCTAGTGTTCTTCATATACATCAGCAATCCAATAATCTGTCTATACATAGTGACATCAATCAATTATGATGAAGTGCCAACCAATGGCTTCATCTTCGTTTCCATGGGTGTATTCATGGACTTACACTCTAACATCTTGAATCTCTTTAGGATTTTGACTGCATACTTTGCTTGGTTAAGGAATATCCTCTTTGGATTTTGCCACACCTCAAGACCTAAGAAATAATGCATTAGGCCAAGGTATTTCATCTCAAATTCTGAGGCGAGCCTCTTCTTACATTCAGTGATGAGATTTTCTTCTCTAGTTAAGAATAAGTGATCCAAAATGGATCTTGAAGGGCTCAAAAATCAAAGTTTTTGAATGCTCAAGAGAATGACATGATCTCGTAGTTCTCGTAGCAAGATTTCCGACGACGCAAACATATTGTAAATCCGACGTCGTATGTGAAATTTATTACATTCGAAAGTTTTGAACAAACAGGGAAAAAATCAACTAGTCAAAGGACATGTGGCACCTCCTCGAGATGACACATGGTAGTGGCATATTCTGACACATGGAATATCGTGGATATAACATGTGGAAAGTTGCAGTGTTGACTGGACAGGTGACAGTGTTGATGGCATGTGGAAATTTTATATTTAATGGGCATTTATTTGTTTTGTGGCTGAGTTTTATTATGATAAAATATGTTATTTATGTTGTCAAAAAGGGTGCCAACGACATGCTTTAGTGTGCCAACATGTAGATCCATATTATATGCAAAAATTGTTACCATATATTATGGCTCTTAAAAACCATATTACCCACACCCCATATTATGGCAGGATTCATGCCAAAGTTTATGGCATAAATTATGCTCCATATTAAAAGGTTATGCCACGTTGATGGGTCAGAATTGTGGCTTGTTAAGCTAACTCCATGACTATACATTTGATCCGCACCTTTTCCAAAGTAAAGTGCCACAAATTACTACAACCATATATATTATGGTTATATTTTCATATTTTATGCCACGAATATTTAAAATGTAGGTTTAAACAATATATAAATGGTTTGTTTTAATATATGGTTTTTTTTAATCCATAAAAAAAAAGGTGTGCTCCATTCCATTTGGCAATAAAGTGGGTAAAACTTTATATTATGGGTTTTAAAAAACCATATCCAAGGATTCCATGAGATATGGTGAGATTTAATGCCACAAAGAGTGGGTTTGTTGGGACTTGATCCCACAACCACTACTTTTTAAACCAAAAGGTTTACCAGTGTTGCTACAGGTCGAATTTATGTAAATTAAAGAAAACAGTGTTATTTATGCAGAGAAAACCAGTGAATTAGGGGAACTTTGGAGACCATTTCTGCAGGCTATACCTAGCCTTTTTCAATTCTGTCAATTGCATTGGATTTATGAGGTCGAGAAGAACATAGTGAGATCATAATGGAGTCCATTTGATGTACTTTTGATATACTTTGCAAGCATTGAAGAATTAATAAAGAAGCCTCCCCCACTAAGACAAAGGCCCGAAGATGTAGGCAATTTTGTGCTGAACTCTGTTATCACTTCTTTTGTTATGGTTTGTTGTTCTTATTGCTTCATTTTAGATCTATAAATTGTCTTATGGCGGCTATGTTCCTTCATTAAATTCTTCCTCTTTAATTCAACCCCATAAATGGTTAATTAACACATGCAATTAAAAAAAAAAATCAACCACAGTCATTAAAATATCTTTTTGGATCAAGCATGTTTTGTCATTTTCATTTGCATACTCAATAAAATTGACAGGTCTTTTGCAGCTACAGGGCAGTTAAAAAGAATGGTAAATGCAAGCAAAAGTTTAACACTTATGTCTGTAAAAGAACATGAAGTTTGTGATGCTAAACATGAGATGGTTCAGTATGTTTCTAACAGTCATGAAGTGTCACCAGAGTTACATCATGAGGTTCGGCTGCATAATTTTATTATTGTTCTTGTTCAAAAGGGGAAGCATGTTTTGCCATTTTCATTTTCATACTCAATATTGTTGATTAGTTTATTTTTGTTCAGTGGTGTATGGCTGCAAAGTGAGACAAAGAATATAGATGGTTGTGTGATAAATGAAATGATTACTTTGATAAACAATGCTATCTCAGTTTTGATGTTTGTTGTGATTAGTCAGGTGATCATTATCCCTGCAGAGAGGATGTATGATACAGGAAAAAGTGGGGAGGCAGTACCCTCACTTCTTACCAGAGTAAAAGGAGACTTTTGGTGGTCCAAAAGCTTCCAAAGTGGGGAGGAATGATCCAGGAGGCTCCCCAAGGTCAGAAAATGCTCAAAAATCAAAGTTCTCAAAATTAGATGAAACCAATTATGAGAACTTTGATTTTTGAGCATTTTCTGAGCTTGGGGAGCCTCCTGGATCAATAATTCATCTACATACAACAATAATATCACTCGATCATTGTTCATAACCTTGAAGTAAAGGTTAGAATATTCTTTACTCTTGGTAAAGCCCAATCTCATTAGGAAACTATCTATCCATCAATACCAAGCTCTAGGAGCTTGCTTCAATCCGTACAGATCCATCTTCATCTTGCAGACATGAGACTTCATGTCTTCAAATTAAAATCCTTGAGGTTTCTCTATATACACTTCTTCATTGATGACACCATTTAGGAAAGATGTTTTTACGTCCATCTGGTGTAACTTCCACTTAATCTTAGCTGCAAGGGCTAGGATGGTTTTGATCAAATTGTATCTGACTACAAGAGAGAATGTCTCTTCATCGTCAATGCATTCCTTTTGAGAATATACACAAGCTACAAATCTTACTTTGTACTTATCAATAATTCCATCGACAACATGTTTTATTTTGAAAATCCATTTGGAAGATACCACTTCCTTACTCTTCAGTTTGGAAACTATTTCCCATACATCGTTCTTTATTATGGATTGATATTCTTTTGTCATGGCATCTGCCCATTCTTTCTTTTGAATGGATTCTTCAAATAAAGTAGTCTCTTTCTCTATGATATCACACATAAAATCCATATAACTAGATAATGACTTAGGTCTCTTCACCTGTCTCATGGTTCCTTTGGGAACACCATACTTCTCTCCATCTTTAATATGCTCTCTTTCCCAAGAAGGCTTTATTTTATGGGAGATCATCATCTGAAGAGGTTCTTGAAATTATAGTATGTCATGATCTTCTAGAATTTCCTCATCAAGGGAAGTTACGACTTCCCTCACTAGTTTTGCAGCTCTAGGAACCTCCCTCAGTGATTCTGAAATTCTGGGGATTACGAGTTCCTCTTCATATACTTCTTCAAGATGACATCTTCTCGATTTCCTGAGCATTGCATCTTCATCGAAGGTCACATCCTTGTTAATCTCAATGTGATGTTGAATTGGTATATAAATCCTAAAGGCCTTGGAGACCTCACAGTATCCCACAAATATTCCTTTCTTTCCTGAAGGGGCCAACTTGTTTCTTTTCTCTTTCGGAATATGTATAAATATTGGGAATCCAAATATTTTGAGATGGCTTACCTTTGGCTTCTTTCCGGTGAAAATCTCTTTCGAGGTCTTGAACCCAAGTGCACTANATCAAAGTACTCTAAGAATTGAAGAATTGTAGAAATTGAAGAAGTCTCAGGAAGCATTATCAGGTTCTATGTGATGATTGGTTGATGGTGATGATTTAATGTAAAGTTTTATTATATCTCATATATTGTTGGGTGGAAGGAAGGGACAAGGATGGAGAGTTCAAATATATATTGATATTGGAGGATTGTATCTTCCTCTTGGAGGTTTATCCATCCCTTTACATTTGGAACCTGTAGCTACCTTTGGAATTCATTACTTCCCTTGAACAATAACTATTGATTATTTCTCATATATTGTGCATGGTGTATTGTGGTGTATTGGTGTAAATATTATACTGTTGTTCATTGCTCATTGGATATAGTTGAATGGTTTAGGTATAAGTTGAAAAAGGGTCTAAATTGTACTTAATATTGATTCACCCCCCTCTCAGTATCAATAGGCTCATCATCACAATATTGGACTGGCTTTATGTCACAACTATCAAGCTAGAAGCACAGTACTCGTCTTGCTTTACGTCACAAAAATCAAGCTAGAAGCAAGATACTAGACTTTATTTACATCATAGCTATCAATATGGAAGCACAATACTAGTCTCATCGTCTTTCTTTACATCACAACAATCAATCTTGAAGCAAGATATTAGACTATATTTACGTCACAGTTATCAAGCTAGAAGCACAGTACTAGTCTCATCTCATCGTCTTTATTTACGTCAAAACAATCAAGCTGGAAGCAAGATACTAGACTGACTTTATGTCATAGCTATCAGTCTGGAATCATAGTACTAGTCTCATAACATCATCTTTCTTTACGTCACAACAATCAAGCTAGAAGCAAGATACTAGACTGGCTTTACGTCACAACTATCAGGCTAGAAGCACGGTACTAGTCTCATCATAACACTACTCCCCCTTTCGAGGAAGGACCTTTCAGACTATACCAAGTTTATCTTGAAATTGCTCAAACTTTACACAATATAAAGGCTTGGTCAACACATCAGCAACCTTTTAATCTGTGCTAACGTATTGGAGATTTAAGGCTCGTCTTTGCATCATCTCATGGATGTAATGATATTGGATATCTATGTGCTTCGACCTGTCATGGAATAAATGATTCTCTATCATCTTTATGCAGCTCTAGTTGTCACATAGGATCATGGTTGCTTCCATCTCTAGGGAAAATAGACCAGTCAACAACTTTCGAAGCCATATAGATTCACAACTAGAAGAACATGCAACAATGTATTCTTCTTCCGTTTTGCTGAGAGAAATGCTGGATTGTTTCTACTCTGCCATGAGATCATGGTTGATCCCAAACTAAAACAACATCCTGAAGTTCTCTTCCTATCAGAGACAGTTCCTACCCAATCTGAATCTGTGTACCCACTCAATGTGAAATCATGATCTCCATCATAACTGAGGCCACAATGTAATGTACCCTTAAGGTACCTCATCACATGTTTTGCAAACACTAGGTGAACATGTCTGGGTTCTACCAGAAACTGACTCAAGGTGTTCACGACAAAACAAATATCTGGTCTAGTGTTCTTCATATACATCAGCAATCCAATAATCTGTCTATACATAGTGACATCAATCAATTATGATGAAGTGCCAACCAATGGCTTCATCTTCGTTTCCATGGGTGTATTCATGGACTTACACTCTAACATCTTGAATCTCTTTAGGATTTTGACTGCATACTTTGCTTGGTTAAGGAATATCCTCTTTGGATTTTGCCACACCTCAAGACCTAAGAAATAATGCATTAGGCCAAGGTATTTCATCTCAAATTCTGAGGCGAGCCTCTTCTTACATTCAGTGATGAGATTTTCTTCTCTAGTTAAGAATAAGTGATCCAAAATGGATCTTGAAGGGCTCAAAAATCAAAGTTTTTGAATGCTCAAGAGAATGACATGATCTCGTAGTTCTCGTAGCAAGATTTCCGACGACGCAAACATATTGTAAATCCGACGTCGTATGTGAAATTTATTACATTCGAAAGTTTTGAACAAACAGGGAAAAAATCAACTAGTCAAAGGACATGTGGCACCTCCTCGAGATGACACATGGTAGTGGCATATTCTGACACATGGAATATCGTGGATATAACATGTGGAAAGTTGCAGTGTTGACTGGACAGGTGACAGTGTTGATGGCATGTGGAAATTTTATATTTAATGGGCATTTATTTGTTTTGTGGCTGAGTTTTATTATGATAAAATATGTTATTTATGTTGTCAAAAAGGGTGCCAACGACATGCTTTAGTGTGCCAACATGTAGATCCATATTATATGCAAAAATTGTTACCATATATTATGGCTCTTAAAAACCATATTACCCACACCCCATATTATGGCAGGATTCATGCCAAAGTTTATGGCATAAATTATGCTCCATATTAAAAGGTTATGCCACGTTGATGGGTCAGAATTGTGGCTTGTTAAGCTAACTCCATGACTATACATTTGATCCGCACCTTTTCCAAAGTAAAGTGCCACAAATTACTACAACCATATATATTATGGTTATATTTTCATATTTTATGCCACGAATATTTAAAATGTAGGTTTAAACAATATATAAATGGTTTGTTTTAATATATGGTTTTTTTTAATCCATAAAAAAAAAGGTGTGCTCCATTCCATTTGGCAATAAAGTGGGTAAAACTTTATATTATGGGTTTTAAAAAACCATATCCAAGGATTCCATGAGATATGGTGAGATTTAATGCCACAAAGAGTGGGTTTGTTGGGATTTGATCCCACAACCACTACTTTTTAAACCAAAAGGTTTACCAGTGTTGCTACAAGTCGAATTTATGTAAATTAAAGAAGAACAGTGTTATTTATGCAGACAAAACTAGTGAATTAGGGGAACTTTGGAGACCATTTCCGCAGGCTATACCTAGCCTTTTTCAATTCCGTCAATTGCATTGGATTTATGAGGTAGAGAAGAACATAGTGAGATCATAATGGAGTCCATTTTATGTACTTTTGATATACTTTGCAAGCATTGAAGAATTAATAAAGAATCCTCCCCCACTAAGACAAAGGCCCGAAGATGTAGGCAATTTTGTGCTGAACTTCGTTATCACTTCTTTTGTTATGGTTTGTTGTTCTTATTGCTTCATTTTAGATCTATAAATTGTCTTATGGCGGTTATGTTCCTTCATTAAATTCTTCCTCTTTCATTCAACCCCATAAATGGTTAATTAACACATGCAATTAAAAAAAAATCAACCACAGTCATTAAAAGATCTTTTTGGATCAAGCATGTTTTGTCATTTTCATTTGCATACTCAATAAAATTGACAGGTCTTTTGCAGCTACAGGGCAGTTAAAAAGAATGGTAAATGCAAGCAAAAGTTTAACACTTATGTCTGTAAAAGAACATGAAGTTTGTGATGCTAAACATGAGATGGTTCAGTATGTTTCTAACAGTCATGAAGTGTCACCAGAGTTACATCATGAGGTTCGGCTGCATAATTTTATTATTGTTCTTGTTCAAAAGGGGAAGCATGTTTTGCCATTTTCATTTTCATACTCAATATTGTTGATTAGTTTATTTTTTTCCAGTGGTGTATGGCTGCAATGTGAGACAAAGAATATAGATGGTTGTGTGATAAATGAAATGATTACTTTGATAAACAATGCTATCTCAGTTTTCATGTTTGTTGTGATTAGTCAGGTGATCATTATCCCTGCAGAGAGGATGTATGATACAGGAAAAAGTGGGGAGGCGGTACCCTCACTTCTTACCTGAGTAAAAGCAGACTTTTGGTGGTCCAAAAGCTTCCAAAGTGGGGAGGAATGATCCGAGAGGCTCCCCAAGGTCAGAAAATGCTCAAAAATCAAAGTTCTCAGAATTAGATGAAACCAATTCTGAGAACTTTGATTTTTGAGCATTTTCTAAGCTTGGGGAGCCTCCTGGATCAATAATTCATCTACATACAACAATAATATCACTCGCTCATTGTTCATAACCTTGAAGTAAATGTTAGAATATTCTTTACTCTTGGTAAAGCCCAATCTCATTAGGAAACTATCTATCCGTCAATACCAAGCTCTAGGAGCTTGCTTCAATCCGTACAGATCCATCTTCATCTTGCAGACATGAGACTTCCTGTCTTCAAATTAAAATACTTGAGGTTTCTCTATATACACTTCTTCTTTGATGACACCATTTAGGAAAGATGTTTTTACGTCCATCTGGTGTAACTTCCACTTAATCTTAGCTGCAAGGGATAGGATGGTTCTGATCAAAGTGTATCTGACTACAAGAGAGAATGTCTCTTCATCGTCAATGCATTCCTTTTGAGAAGATACACGAGCTACAAATCTTACTTTGTACTTATCAATAATTCCATCGACAACATGTTTTATTTTGAAAATCCATTTGGAAGATACCATGTCCTTACTCTTCAGTTTGGAAACTATTTCCCATACATCGTTCTTTATTATGGATTGATATTCTTCTGTCATGGCATCTGCCCATTCTTTCTTCTGAATGGATTCTTCAAATAAAGTAGGCTCTTTCTCTATGATATCGCACATCAAATCCATATAACTGGAGAATGACTTAGGTCTCTTCACCTGTCTCATGGTTCCTTTGGGAACACCATACTTCTCTCCATCTTTAATATTCTCTCTTTCCCAAGAAGGCTTTATTTTATGGGAGATCGTCATATGAAGAGGTTCTTGAAATTATAGTATGTCATGATCTTATAGAATTTCCTCATCAAGGGAAGTTACGACTTCCCTCACTAGTTTTGCAGCTCTAGGAACCTCCCTCAGTGATTCTTCAATTCTGGGGATTACAAGTTCCTCTTCATATACTTCTTCAAGATGACATCTTCTCGATTTCCTGAGCATTGCATCTTCATCGAAGGTCACATCCTTGTTAATCTCAATGTGATGGTGAATTGGTATATAAATCCTAAAGGCCTTGGAGACCTCACAGTATCCCACAAATATTCCCTTCTTTCCTGAAGGGTCCAACTTGTTTCTTTTCTCTTTCGGAATATGTATAAATATTGGGAATCTAAATATTTTGAGATGGCTTACCTTTGGCTTCTTTCCGGTGAACATCTCTTTCGGGGTCTTGAACCCAAGTGCACTATGGGACAATCAGTTTTGCACATATACAACTGTCATTGTTTCTTATGCCCATAAGAACATTGGAATATCTTGATCATGGATCATGGTCTTCATAGCTTCCATTATCATTCTGTTCTTCCTTTCAGCTACACCATTTTGTTGAGGATTATAGAGAGTAGTGAGTTCCCTCTTGATCCCAACATCTTTGCATAAGTTCACAAACTCTTTTGAGGTGTATTCTCCTCCATTATCTGACCTTAGTATCTTGATATTTCTTTTAGAAATATTCTCTATCAAGGCTTTGAATTCCTTGAATTTGTTAAACACTTCATCATTAGATTTTATAAAATACACCCAGGTATTGCTAGAATAATCATCAATAAATGATACATAGTATACATACCCACTAATGGAGGATGATGGAATTGAGCCACACACATCTAAATGAATGAGTTCTAGGACTCCTTCTGCTTTGTTGTCTCTCTTTGGAAAAGGGTTCTTGATGTTCTTCCCTTGTGCACATCCATTGCGCACGCCTTCATGGTCAAATTTGAGTTCTGGTGATGTGTGACAGCTTTGCATATGTATGGTAGCGCCTTGTAGTTGATGTGAGATAATATTCTATGCCAAAGTTCACATGGATTCTCAATGGAATGGGTCATGGAAGCTTATAAGTGACCCTTTAGCTTATACAAGCCATTTTCTTCTTTTCCCATGATGATTGATTCATTTATGGTTTCTCCTTTAGCCCACATAAGAACTTCTCCATCTATAAAGGAAACTCTGAAGCCTTTCTTTTATAAATCTGAAATGGAGTGTAAGTTCTTTTTCAAACCTAGTACATAGAGTATGCCCTTCATCTTCATTGAATTCCCTGAATTAAGCTTGTAGTTTGATTCTCCCACTCCCTTGATGGGATATTGGTAATCATCTCCAAGTGTCACTTTCTGAGAAAACTTATTTTCTGAGATACAAGAGATAATATCTCTTTGACCTGTCATGTGCTTGGAGGCACCACTATCAATGAGCCAAGTGTCCTCTCAAGGTGTTACTGATCCTGAGAGGGACGAGATTAAGACATAGTCTTTGATCTTCTCTCTTATCATCTTTGCGGGTGGCTCTTCATCTTCGACTGCATGGGGATGGTGCCTCTTATTTTTCCTCTTGTATTCTTCTTGTCTAGATGGAAAAAATTTCACAATGTGTCCCATCTTGTCACAATGGTAACATTGTACAGATGAGTAATCTCTTTCCTTTCATTGTCCTTTCTTTTGGAATCTCCTTGGATGAGATTCTTTATGACTGAATTTGTTTGGGGTTTGAGACTCTTTATAAGTCTCTTTTTGGAAGTAAGACTTCTTCCTTCCTCCTTTAGTGTGAGTATCTAGGGCTTGATATTCATCTCTTTCTAGAAGGGCCTCGTGGTTATATACTCTTGTTTCTTCTTGAATCCATTCTTCCCATAGACTGTCAAAATTTAGTTTCTCCATTCTTGCAAAAATGGTTTGGATGAATGCATCCCAAGGTCTTGTGAGACCATTGAGGGCTGTCATTATGAGTTTGTATTCATCTATGGTATCTCCAATTGTTTCTAATTGTTCTTTGAATTCTGATATTTTGGAGAAGAATTATGGATTGATTCTCCTTTCTGCATCCTTGTGTTCTTGAGCTGAGTTCTCAAATTCATCTTCTGGTTTATGTTCTTTCCTTCATATAGTTTGTTTAAGGCATCAAAAATTTATTTTAGATTCTTCTTTGATGACAAATAGAGAATCAAGTGGTCTTTGATTGAATCTACAATGATTCTCTTAGCCCTAATTGTGTCCTTTTGGTGCTTTGCTTTTCCTGCAGCATCATCGGGCTCCAACACTTCTTCTTTGACGAATCTTGCTAGTTCATTCTCTTCAAGAATGAGGCCAATCCTATACTTCTAGGAACATAAGTTTTCCACACCTTCTATCTTGTCAACAAGATTAATGCTTGCAGACATCTTTTACCTAAAGCTGGGAAAATGTCCAAAAATGAAAATGTTCAAAATTAAATTTTGAACTTACCAGGAGGTGCGCTTGTCCGAGGTGAGTAGTCTGGTGTGTTTGGATCTGAGAAAATCCAATTTTTTCCCTTCCAAACTTGATCTTCATATTTTTGGACTGGTGCTTCTAGTTTTTTGGTGCTTCTGGCACTCTGGTACTTCTGGTACTTCTGCTACTCTGGTTTTTTGGTAATTCTGGTACTTTGTGAAACTAGGGTTTCACTTTCTGGGATATCTAGCCAATAAAAAGTTGCGCTGAGGATGCCAAAGTAATCCTTAAGGGAGGGTGCACTTTTCTATATGGTTTTAGGGCTGAAATACCTCACCAACAAAAATCCCTAATTTGCATGTACGACAACAATGATGTTTTTCACTTTCTCTTGTGAAAGATTCTCTCTTTAGCTTAGCTCCGAAACCATGTTAATGTTTAATCTATTATTAGAGTTCTTTTGATTTCGATAAATAACAATAGCATAAGATATGATCACTGAGAAATACAAAATCACAAGAGACACATCACTTATCCTAGGAAACCCTCATGGGGGAGAAAACCCAACAAAACTTCCTTAGTATAGATAGCCAATACAATGACAAGAGATAACTCAAACAAATACATAAAGTCCTCTCCCAAAGATGTGCCTCTCTCTCTCTCTCTCTCTCTCTCTCTCTCTCT
>JZKD02S0134638.1:975539-986561 GCA_000966675.3 Picea glauca
AAGGAGGTTGCCCCCTCGAAGAGGCTTATTATCTGATATTATCTCTTTTTCAAGGCGTTGAGTACTTTTCTTGAGGTTTTTCTATGCTATATTGATGTTTGGTTCTTAACAATTACACTTTTTATTTAAGTTTCAAAATTTGAGTTAATTAAGGCGCAAATTAAGTATTTCGGTGTACGTGGGCTACCACTCATTGGTTTACGTATACGCGAGGTTATACATGACTGTGTAAAATATTAGTTGCGTGTACTCAGCCCTATACAAAACTATGAATGTTGTATCCCACGTACAAGTCCGTAAACAAGGTTTGTTATGGTTTATAACTCAAAAATTGATGTTTCTCTAACAAGATGGTGCTAGAATGGAGGGAAAGGGAACATGAGGAGGTATATGTTGTTGTGGAAAGAGATATGGGGGCCCAAATGGCCTTGAAAAGATACAGGTTGTACACATTTTGAGCACTCAAATGGATGAGGGCCCAAGTAAGGTTGCTTCAGTTGCTCATGGATTACTGGGATCCAAACACTGAGAGCTTCAACCTCGATGGACAACCATTGAGGATTGAAGTCGAGGATATATATTTCTTGACTGGGTTATCACGTCGGGGTGAGGTGGTGAACCTCACAGCTCGGGGAGATGGGAGCAGTGTGAATATAGAGGTGTACATAGACGCTCACTGTGTAGCAGGGACCGATAAGGTTGGGAGTCAACTCCCCATCTAAGCAATAAACAATCTTAGCCTCAAGACTGTTGTCTTTGTTTTGACAAGGATCACAGGATCGACTTCATCGCACCATGAATTGAGTTCATTCATGTTCTATTATGTAGAGTGTTTGAGACCCACAATGTATGATTGGTGCACCTCACTACTAGATAATATGAAGATTGAGTTGACATAATGCAAACAGGGTGACAAGAGGAACTTCGGTTTTGCATCTATCTTGTGTAGATTTTTCTTTGAGCAAGTTCTAGGTTTGGGACCTAGAGTTGAGATCATTCCTCGAGGACCTCACGATCCAAAGATGGCATGGTGGGCTGAGGTAATGAGACAACATCAGGGAGGTAGGGTGCCCACATCCTACAACGATGATTTATTTTATTAGTGGAGGCAACAGGTCATTTCCCTGGATGGCTACCCCTATGTAGGGATTGACTTCAGAGGGTACCCTGACATGCCCCTGCCACCAAGGACCAACTACGGGGACATAGTTATGTCAAAGTTTTTAAAAATTTCATTTTTTTTGTATTTTTGTAAAGTAAAACAAAAATATTTTTGGATGATGCTTAAGTACTAACTAGACACTTGAGTGACACAGACGTAGGTCTGGGACAGTCAGACGGGCTTGCACGACATCATCAAAGGCACTAGGGAGATGAGGCAGAGGGGGGATAAGTAGAGAGAATCCTTCAAAATGTGAAGGGCAACCTGTATCATTTGATACATAGGATTATGATTGTTCAGGTAGAGGATTTGTCGGAGCCCATGCAGTGGGAAGTGGTTGGTGTGCCTAGATATTAGGTGTGACTCTTTAGACATCTCATAAATGTCATATTTTTTTATCATGACACACATCTGGTTCCACAAGCGTAGATGTCATGGATTTTGTATTATAGGTTGTATATATGTATTGAGGGTGTTGGCCCCAATTTTGTACTATAAACACCATATTTTTTTGAAATATATATAAAACAAGGTTCTTTGGCTTTACTTATATTAAAATGTGTACATTGATGAGATTTTTTTCTTTTCTTTAGTTGTGTGACAAATTCCATTCTAAAATGAAATTAGCATAAGCATCAGATACATAATTAGAAGTCCTAGGTATGTGATGATAAGTAATAAAATCAAATTGTCGCTCTAAAAGATGTACCCATAGGAATCTTCAGATTAATGTAGGATTGCGCACATGACAACTATCATTCAAATGGCATACTACTAACTTTCAACCTAGGAGAACCTCCAAAGAGTGAATACCATGTGAAATGGCATCGCACAAAAGTTCTATAACGACGCTATATTCAACCACATTATTCATGGATGGCCCTAGGAATACACCACCTGAAGACACCGATAGACGCTTGAGAGAGTAAACCACCCAAGCGATGAAATCCAAGTTCCGTGTATGACGTCTGGCTCTGTCTACAAATCCTAAGTACACCGAAGACTCTGTTGACATCTTCCAACCTAGGGAAAACTCGATAAGAAAGTTGAAGACAAAAAATAAAGAGAAAATATATATACACTAAATTACATTAGTATACAAAGATTTACGCCCAAGCGTGGGGCTCAAGCATAATATATTTTCAAGTAGAGCCCATTTCTAGGCTGGCCCAACATGTTCCCTTCATAATATTCTAACTCATAGGCTCCTTTTTCTAAGAAACATCGCATGTTATAGGGACCGTGACACATGGGTTTGAACTTTCCTACCCCAATGGTTCTTTGGCTTGACCATATAAAAGGACCAAGTCACCCTTAGTGTACAACCGAGGACAAATGTACTTATCATACTGGACCTTGAAACATCTTTTGTTCGCCTCAATAATTGTATATGCATCTTGACACTTCTCGTCAAGACTCTCTAGGTGTACGAGGTGTCACTCGAGATTAGAAGTGTCAAGGAGGAGTGAGACTGCCAATCTAAGATAAGGGATTTCACATTCAATAGGTAATATAGAATCCACACTAGGTACTAACTAGAAAGGATAAAATATAGTGGTAGTCTTGACCAAGGTTTGGTATGCCCAGAGTGCAGGATATAGCATAATGTGCTAGTCAGATTTTCTTTGGCTGACAGTTTTCTGCAAAATGGTCTTGAGAGAATTTTTGATGGACTTTGCTTGTCCATTTTCCTAGGGGTTGAAAAGGGAAGGATGACCATGCTTAAACCCCAACTTGGATGCTATCTCTTCCATCATTTCATTCTGAAAGTGACTGCCATGATCAGTGACAATCTCACTCAGGATACCGAACCTGATGATAATTTGATTGAATATGAAGAAAGAGACAGTTTTACCATCGGATTTAACTATAGGCATGGCCTCAACCCACTTATTAAAGTATTCTATGGCCACGATAATTTGTTGATGCCCCTCAACCAAAGTTAGGTTGAAATCCACAAATTCCAACCCCCACTTCGTGAAGGGACTGACAGTAATGACTCGATGAAGAGGGGATGGATGTGAGTGCATTTTCCGAGTGAACACCTGGTAGGAGTGAGACTTCTTAACCACTTCAACAGAATATTTAAATATACATGGCCATAAATAAACAAATCGCAAATGTTTTTGGGTTGTCACAAGCCCAGATAGATGACCACAACAAGCCCCACTGTGGAAATCGTTTAGAACCGACTGGACTTCTTCATGATTTAAACAACGACGCATTATATTGTCTATTTCTTGATGATACAAAGTTTCACTGACGATAATGTAATTCTTGGCTTGTATCATACACATCGTCGGTCATCTCGCAAGAGATGTTAAGGAACTTCAAAGTTTGAAGGTTGGTCATGAGGGTAGGAGAGATACTCGCCATATTTCCTTTGGCATAAATGTCGTGTGCATCAAGTGGAACTACGGTGTGACCGACTATCTCGCTCAAAGTAGATCAAAAGTCATCTTGTTCGATTCTAGCAAGCTCTAGGAGAAAATAAGAGTGATAATGCATATCATCCCAAGGTTTGTCAGAACCATTCATGGATTCGATGATGGATTCATCTAAGGAAATGGTATCATCGAGGCAATCATGTGAGAAAGACAATGAAGTGGCCCACACGGGCTTAAGAAGAGGATCCTCCTCATCTATTGGTGGGGTAATAGTATTGAGATCGACGAAAGAGTCAAGAACAACTTGATACGCTATCTTTGTTGTCAATAGTGGCATGGCCATTCGTGCATGTGACTAACCTTCACAATATGAACTCCAGGAAGGTAGGGTCCAAGGATCATTAAAATAGGAAGTACGAAAAGGAACAAATCTCTCTAATGAAATGGGCCTACTAGACATGACCTAAACATGGTGACTCGGTGCCATAAAGTCGAAGTTACCCATAAGGGATGAATACATTCTGACAGTGATATTCTCAGTTGTCGATTGAGAATTGTCAACCACAAGGATCGACGGTCCAATAGATGCATTGAGGCTAGCATACGCAAAGGATAACTAGTTGACCATCACAATCTTCCCATCGTGAGGAAAAAAAAGAATACGAAAGATGGATGATACGATGATAGTTATAACATGAGTCCAATTGCATCTTAGTAACAAGTTATAATCGAGAGGTGCATCAACCACCTCGACATCCACCTCTATCGTCTTCCCACCTAACTGGACCAGAAAGGCAGGACGAATACCATGAGGGCAGAAGGAATGACCGTCAAAACCAATCAACATGGTTGGATATTAGGAAAGAGTTGGAGATCCAAGAGATTTCCAACAAATGAGGGACATCACACATGTAGCAGTGCCTTCATCAACAACTGCAAGTTTGATGGTATAATTCAAGTAAACCACATGGATTTGGAATTCCATATGGTAAGGCAAGTGAGGCTTCACATATGTGACATCAAACTTGATAAATTTTGAGCCACTAGGATCTAGTGATCCTAATGTAGATAACAAGGAATTCCTCTGTGAAGGACACGTCTGGAGTACCTCCAAAGCCAACATCGCACAAGGGGTTTGACCCAGGTCCTCAAAAATAGAGTAATCCTGGGTGGCTCTAGCATTTGGATTGTGGGTAGAGAGATTGAGTACTCCTTTCAGAATACGAGGAGGTGGCTCTGGTTTTTCAATATGCAAAGGTGTCTCTGGAGGAGGAGGAGATTCTAGACCAGGTATAGTCTGTGAAGAACTATAATCATGAGACCGGGTGGCTACATTAACCTAGTAATTGACCATATTGATACACAAACGGTCACCATCTTGTGTCGGTGGGTTTTGAATCCCACCGACCAAATTTATGAGATTTAAGGAGCTCAATGCCATGTGTTAGTTATGTGGAAAGGGATTTGCCACAACAACGAGCGGAAGAGATAATAGCCTCACAACTTCCGCAATTTTGGGGAATAAATGAGTAAAATGATCGTCTGTACAAAGATTACAGGTAAATTTCACCTTACGCCTTTCTTTCTTTCCCTCACTAGCATTATTATTCGTCCTCTCATTATTACCATTGTCCTTAGGTTTATTATTATTCTTCCCACCCTTACGATTATTATTATGTCCTTTCTTTTTATTCCTGCCTGGTTCCTGGTTACCATTTGGGTTGATCAACGATTGCACATAATGTTTATATGTCGATTGAGTGGGATTGGAAGACTATTGGTAGAAAATCACATTTTTTCATGATCCTATAACCTGCCTACACCTATGTCTTGTAAACATCAATTTTTGTCGCGATTTTCAAATAAATGACATTTTCATTTCTTGCGACATTTACACACTTGTTTTTGTTTTGTTTTCATGACTATAAGCATGAAACCTAAATCTTTCGAAGTTACATTTTGATCACTATTTGAATTGTCATGATCTTTTTATCGATGTGCCTACTATGCTTACCTTTTGTCTATCATTATGTAGCTGGAATAACTTTCGAACATTTCTCATTGGTCATTATTATATTGATGATGTGATTGAGTTTCATTGAGTTTGCAATACATTAATATTTGGGTTTACACTTTTTATGACATGCCTGATCAAGTGATTCTATGAAATGCATAAGGGTTTTGATTAAATTTATATATATGTATATATATATATATATGATATAATCCTTATTTCTAATCCTTTTATAGCTCTTGGCTTGTCAATTATATGAATATCGTTTGACACCTTGGTTGAACTTTTGATTATTCACATAGGCGCATAGTTGATTATGAGTTTTGATGTCGGATGTTTGAACACCATGGCATAACATTTGTGTATATACACATTTGATTTCATTGGTTGTACACACAACTTAAATGGTTGAACTATTATTATGGAGTGAATAGCTATGAAATTTGGCGGTTGTACTTGGATAATGAATATTATGCATGGTAGACTCCACCACCTTCGCATGCGCGCATTAATTCTTGCCCATTTTGCTCGTTCATTGTTGTTGGTTTGGGTAGCTCTGCCCCTGTATGCGTTGGTGAATTCGAACCCTTCCCTTACCATGCATTTAGCTCCATGGCACCAGTCATGAGAGTTGAACCCAATGGCAGCCAGGCCCTGTTAATGTTTGACAATGCCCGCCAAGATTTGGCAGACAGTGGATGGCTTACCTTTGTGAAACGATTCAAAGGTTTTAACCTTTGCGTAGCTCGACAGTTTGCCATGACCTTCGATGGCTGTCGAGCCAAAGTGGGAGATGTACAGTTAGAGATTGATGAACAACTTGTTATCTCGTCCATGGGGTTACCTATCTCTGGACAACGCTGGTTTAAGAATTGCAAGGTCGAAGAATTGTCGTGGACATTGTTGTTTCAGTCGCGCAAAATCACCTCCTGTGATAGAGGTATGCCCGTAACTATGCTAAAACAACGCTGGAATGATTTATTAATGATAATCAAGCAGTTTGTGACCTGCGAAGGTCGATATGGGTTAGTGTTCCTCTACCACCTGCGTCTATTGATGATTTTTATAGGGTATCCTCTAAACATGCCGTTCTATTTTCATCAGAGCCTGTATAAAATGTCCAAAAAATATAAAAGGCACAAGGCTGATAAAATCCTGTTTCATCATGGTCTTATTAAGATCATTGTTGTTTATCAGTTGAGTTTGAATGGTGAAAGTTGGAAGGCCTTCATCGCCCGTAATGGATTTGAAGATACCGACCTTGTACAGGTTGGTAAACCTATGGTAACTGAGACTAAGGTTGAACTGCTTCTACCCTTACACCTCCTACTGCCTAAACCCTCGACTAACCCTCCTATCGACTTACCCAACACTATGACTAAGAGTGCAGAGGCCATTACAAAGCCTATGAGAAAAAAGCTCAAGGAAAACCTTGCTGCAAAAGAGAAAGGGAAAAAGAATGCATGTTTGATTTCATGGATGGCAAGGAATAAGCCAAAGACCCCTGTTGAACCAAACCCTATCGTTTTGAGTGAGGACTCAAATTCGGAAGTGGAGCATTTCTTGGCCAGTGAATACCCTTTATCGCAAGGTTTGTGTGCCGAACCCTCATATGATTTTGTATCAAACCTACCGCCTTGCCTACAAGACGACCCTAACTACCCAGGAATTAAGTTTCCTTGTGAAACCCTCGGCCATTTGCCCAAACCCTTGCCTTCTATGTCTAAACCTACACAGTCACCCTGTGAGAAATGCAGTTCATGGCTAGAGCGATATTATGTTGATGTTCCTATACTCCAGTCAAAGATTCAATCTTTGGAAGACCAGATTGCAGTCCTGAACAGTCAAAAGGCCAAGCTCCAAATGACAGATAAAAAACAAAAGACAACCGACTCCATTCTGTTAAAAAACATGGAATCAGACACGGCTGTTGTAAATTCCAAGCTGGTATAAACAAGCAGCCTCATCGCTACATTGGTATGAAAAATTTAGTATCGTTTTGTTTGTAAATAATCTAGTTGTTATAAGGATTTCCATTCAGTTTTTAAACAATTATGTTCACATCTTTAATGGCTTGGTTATATTGCGTGCATTCTATATATAGTTTTGTTTTGAATAAAAAGAAATGTCGATTCGATTTGTGATTTGATTATTCCCGGTATAGAAATCAATATATTTTGATTGGATTTGAGTGATCTTCGTTTGAATTTGTTTGATTTCTTTCCTTCAAATGAATTGGTTGGTATCCGATTTGAAATGGAAATGTTTCATATTCAGTTTAGAACAAAATCTTGCTCGGATTTGATTTGGTTATGATCCATGTGCTATAGTTGATAAATGGTTTGATTAAGATTGATTGTTATCATTTTGCTCGGATTCGGTTTCATTGGTATGCTATGGCTGGTAAATGTTTTCGGGAAGATACTTGTTACGATGATGTGTCATGTGATGTTCTATTTTTTATTGTTTCCAAGTTAAGAATAATCATTTTGTTTCTTTGATGACAACATTACGCTCAAATAACCTTCGTGCCCGAATCAGAAATGAACCCGAATCATAACAACTGTGTGGAAATCTTAGCTAAATCGATTCACTCTGGTTTCAATTTAGCAAGTTTGTCCTATGAGTCGAGTTCAGATGATAATTGATGCTTTGTATTTTAAATTGTGAAACGAATTGGTCAAACCTTGATATGATTCGTTTTGATTGAAACGATTATGATGTTGTTACATATGATTTCATTTATGATTATAATTGAAAACAGAGTATTTATATCCTTGTATTCAATTAAATGATATGAATCTTTCACTATATCGTTATAGCTATAACGATTGAAAAATAATTCCATTGGATTGGATCGTATCTCTTGTTTAACAATCACATACGATATGTTTGGTTATCAGTTTCAATTGGCTATGATACAATCTTATTATTGTTCGATTATGACTCTGTGGACCCGATTTTGTGGTAACAAAACAACAGAGTATTCCTATCTCTGTGTTCGGTTGAATCATTTTTTATCCTGTTTAATGTTGAATGGTAAAATCATTTTAAATGATTCGTTTTAAAATGGTTATTGGAAGATAATTGGATTTAGTTCTTTTAAAAGATTTGATTTGATTTTAATTTCGATTCTGTATCTTATTTTAGACTAGCTACAGAATCAGATGATTCTGTAGCTAAGTCTGTAGAATTAAATTTTTATTGTTTTATTAATAAAATATCTCTCTAACTTGTCTGTTTCTGACCTGTTTCCGGTGAATTCGAAATTGCATTGGATTGGATGGACAATTTAGAGGATATTTGAAATATTTTGGTTTCATTTTAGTTTCTTAGTTTAGGCAATTTTGGGATATCTCCCAGATTTCATGTAAACAGTTTATAACTTCCACAGGGAGGTTTTACCCTGTGGAAAACCTTTAAATACTTCTTATTTTTTGTAATAATGATCATCTTCGTTCGTGGGAGAACAAGGATATGGAATTTTAATACAGACTGAGACAAAATTTGATGTTCTGTTACAACTTTAGCTTTTCATAATATCAATATTTTGTTTCATGTTTATGTGTATCAATTTGCATTTGGTTAATGACTACTTTAGCTATCTTAGTATTTTACAAATGATATGATTTAACCAATATAATCAATATCTGATTCCTTCCAGTATTTAAAAAACATAGCAATTACTTGATTCAGTTTGTGAATGGCAGATTTCTCTTCTTCATTAATTGGATTATTAAGTATAAGTTTTTGCATAACAAGTTTGCCTTATTGCAGAGATTTATAAATCATATAATTGTTATGATTTTTTATGTCTTGTTTGTCCTGTAAACAACTCAAAGAGCATTGCAGCTATCATTTACGAGAAGCTTCTAGATTATCCGGTGTGAGCTTCCTTCCTCCGACCAGCTTTGAAGTCATCATACACGGGACGAATCTGGAGCGTTTCCAGGTCTGTTTGTTGTTTATTTGTTTAGTATATTTGTTAGTATTTTAGTTAGATATATGTGTAGCTAGTATATTAGATTGTTTAATTTCAGTAAGTTTTGTTTCTTGTTCATAAAATCAAAAAATCAACAAAAATATCTTTCTCTGTCTTAGGGCAGAAAGCAAATGTGTTTTCCAGGTTTTATTTAAATCTGTATTTTGTAGATATTGTACATTTTGTGAATAAGTTATATTTCAGTTAGTAGTTAGTATAGTATCAATTAGTAGTTTGTATATATATAGTTAGTTAGATTATCTTAGTTTATTTTAATAATTTGTTTTAATTAGATTAGTGTATTAGTTTGTTTTTATTTATTGTTTGTTAGTTTAGTTTGTTTTTTTCATTTTTAGTTAGTTTGTTTTATTTAGTTTTACTTAGATTAGTTAGTTTAGATTAGTTTTCTTTTGTTCTCTTAGGACTTTAGATCAGCTAACGGAGCCGCTAGACCCATCAGGGTGGTTCATTCCAAACAGCTTGGGTTATTAGACAACCCCGAACTGGTTCCACTCTCTCAGTTGACGGATGGTCAATTTTTCCCTTCAACAAATGGCGCTAGAAGGAGGGCCCGAACTTAACTAATGGAACGAGGCGGTCGCAAGACTCCTCCCCCCCTAATCGCTCACCTATAGTGACTAGAATTCGTTCACATGATAATATTCCCCTTCAAACAACAACTACTTCAACCGAAGATCCGCAGATCGCAGTTGAGCCAACAACCCCTAATCCTACAGGTGGTGATATACAAGAAATCGTTTGTCAATCTATTATTAAAACACATAGTGCCTTAGCTCTTCTTAGGAAACCAAACCGTTCATGGGGTCAACCTTTGGATTTCTTTGATATCAGAGAACAATTAGGTGACACTAACCTTACTGTGAATCCTACAGATCCAAACTTAAATCCTGCTACAGGAGGATCTGGGATACCTCCTTCACCACCTCCCTCATCTCCTTCCTCTTCTGGAGGAGATTCCTCGTTTGACGAAGGCAATTCACCTTCTCAGCCTTCCACACCTGTTACCCCAATGGAAAATCAAAACAACCCTGCTAGACCCTGGCTTGATCAGGATGTTGTAACTGTACCTGGAGCTCAACACCCTTTACCCAAACACCCAGAGAAATGGCTTCCCAAGTTTGATCCTGACTCCAAACAGATAGTTGAAGATCATATCAAAAAATTTATGTTAGCCATTAGACTCCGCAATGTTGAACATGAAGACATTGTCTGTAGGTTGTTCCCTTATACTTTTGAGGGTAATGCATCCACTTGGTACTATGCCCAATAGCCCCATACCATCGTGTTTTGGGAAAATTTTGAGTCATGCTTTTTGGAAAAATTCGGAGATGGTAAACCTCTGGAAGTCTTAGTCATGGACCTTTCTAGCTTAAAAATGAACCCAAAAGAAAAATTTAAAGACTTTAATCAAAGATTCTTAACACTTAAAAACCGAATCCCTGCAGATTCTATGCCT